>JAOUQT010343900.1:0-23403 GCA_025769995.1 Xyliphius kryptos | reverse complement strand
ATGTGCAACGAAGAAAATTGCTTACGAATTCTGTTTTTGAGTTCACAAAACTTTTGGACCCGTTTTGACGCCATAGTCTTAGGTCTGCAAAGGGAGCAGGCATGTTCAATTTTGTAGTACAGCTCTCACACTCTCTTATACTGGTCAGTAAAAGCTCCAACATGGCACCTCATGGCAAATTACTCTCTGAGGATCTTAAAAGATCTTAGGTACTTCACGCTAAACCAGCAGAAAATCATGTGGAGAACCTGGTTAGGTTCCTTATGCATCTTAATGTTTACCAGCAGTACACAGTGTGATGCAATCATTTCAGCTCCAAGGAGGCAGCACGTTTGGCTTGAGTGCGCGTTTTAGAGAGCATGCATGCAACATGTTGACAAAGCTTCACTCGGCTGCTCAACTCCCACCTTTAATTAAAGCTGAGTCGTTTCTTCCCCACTCTGCAGATCATTAATTCCAAGGGCCGCACTGTGGGACGCTGTTTATCCGAGCTAAAGTGGCGAGAATAGGCCGTAAAGTAGGATGATCACACACTTTGGATTTCTAACGGAACATGTACAAACCTGATCACGCCCGAAAAACAGCGTGTGAAGAAGCAGAGATCAAAATGAACATATTTAATTCATTTAATCTCATTATCTTCTACGGAGTCCTCTACTAGGGATAAGGAGGGAGTTCGCCATGCCCATTCAGGGGAGAACATTTTAGGTGCTGGGCACCAGATTGGGATCAACTGAACACATAAAGAATTGCATTAAAAAACAATGGTGTGCTCATTTTTAAACATAGTTTCAGGTGCCCCACATCCTGGATCTTCAGCATTTCTTCTTCGGTATTGCTCTCAGTGAGTCAAGAATGGGAGAAGAGAATCGTGTTGACAATTCAACACAATGGGCAGCATTTTGAGCACATCCTTTAGTGGGTTACTGTTGTTGGTCCATGTTACAAATGTGTCAATAACTCGATAATGAATAAAGCTACCAGTTAAAATGAGCACACCATTGTTTTTCTTGTGCAATTCTCTATGTGTTTGATGTGTCACATGACCCCCTTTCCATTGAAAAAATTCAAGTTGAATCCAAAATGGCGGCTTTGCCGACGGCCGCCATGGGCATCACCCGGCCTCAAATGTTTGTCCCCTCCCATGTACTAATATGCCACAAACGGTAAGGTGATATCAGCAACCACTTTCATTTTATCAGGGTTTAGCCATCATTATGGCCCACCTTGTACTCAACAAAAAGTTGCTCATGGGCTTTATTTCAGCTATCTTTAGCAAGCCATTAACCGCGCAATTCATAGCTTGATCCATAGCTTGTCAGTGTGTTGCTATCGTGACGGAATGATTTATAGGTGTTTTTTATGTGTCACTTGAAAGAACAATCAGCGTGTCACTTGACGCTCCCTTTAAAAGCCAGGTGCACTTGGACTTTGGCGGATTGCTATTTCAACGGCTCAATGTGTAAATTAACCTTTATATAATTTGCAAGAAATAAATACAACACCTCATTGCCAAAGAATATACCAATTATGTGGCAGAGTATTAGCGACGTCTGTGATAATTCCTCTGTCCAAGAATATTGAATCTTATCTCATCTTACACCCTGCGCGTTGCGTGTCGTAATGCTCATTGCTATCTTATGCCCAACCAATCTAAATTTTTTAATCGTCGTTGAACAAGCAACAAGCTTCGTGAATTATCTACCCCAGTGGGCATGGCCATCTCGAAATGAGACATCCTCAGGTACTTTTTTGGTGTATTGCTATCTTGGTGACGGAAAACCCAGGTGCACCGCTGACTGAAAACAACCTAGACAGACGTCACTATCTCGGCGGTGAATCATCAACACAGACGCCAATGAACGCTAAATAGAACCAAATGCTATTAAATATTACTGCATTTGTACAGAGAATGCATGCAGTCGGGTTCTGTTAGAGGAAATTTCGTCAGATAAAGGTCCAGACCTACTTTGACTCAATTTATCCTCTAATTCAGGGGTCACCAACCTTTTTTACACCCACAGCTACTTCAAGAGTACTGAGTATTATGAGGAACTGCTAGCTACAGTTGAAATCGCAGAAGACGACGTTTATGACTGCAAGAGCCGTTCAACACCATTCAACATTTAGAAACCTTTTAAGCTCAGTTATTATTTTCACTTTATATCTGTACTTGGGTTGGATTGACGTTTCTTCTTTAACCACCATAGGATCCTTATGTTAGTGATTTTTTTCTTTAGGGACCTCATTTTATATACGTCCCTTACTGGCAACTACAGTTAATGCTGTGATTCTAACTTCACTGGTGGATTAACTTGGATAAACTTTGGATTATGACAAAATATAAAGATTGAAGTTTGTTCTCCATTCAGTTATAATTTATAAAATGCAATTTGAGATGTCTTTGGAACTTGAGAGCAAAACAAAAATAACTATTCTCAAGCTGCCATTTCTCTGGAAATTTTTATGATATCACTTATAATGATTTTTTGATTTTTTGTATTTGCAACGACACACTGACAAGCCTTAAACCAAGCTGTGAGTTGACGGCTAATAGTATCGACAGACAGAGCATAGTTCAAATCGAATGTCTAATAAAGACGCCGCCGGTTTGAGTATTAAGTTAGGAAAAAATAGTTGTTTTTAATACTAAGACTTCAGACTGGGATCGGGATTTAGTTGCTACTCCAGCTCCCACAGGTGGCTTGGCTACAGAAACACTTTATTACCCAAGATGGCAAAACACAGTCTTGAACAATGTGCCAACGAAAATAGTTCTGTGGCCACCCCCCACCCCCTTTCCATCCCGTCCACCCCACATATAAACATTACTCATTAATCTAGCTGAGTGGGTATCATTCTGCTGGACCTGCTCGTGGGCAGATACGCCGACTTACAGCTTGTTATAAATCTTAGGAACTTATCGGAGGGCAGCTGTTTGCTGAAATTCTTTAGATGAATTATAGATTTATTACTCACAGATTCGAAAATGAGTCATTGTTGTTTTAAAGGAAATATAAATTAAAACATACACAGATGTGCCCAGCGATTGGTTCTCTGTCCTGGTTGCATCAGCCCAGCACCCAAAACGTTCTCCCTTGGATGGGCATGGGAACCCCTCCTGGTGTGAACCTAGTAGAGGATTAAGCAGAAGATAATATGAGACATACATAGATGTTTTGTTTTGCCATTACTGGTGAATGCCAGTACGTGGCCAACAGTGTGTCAGTCCCTGAGCATCATTTTAAGGTCAAGTTGTTGGACATTGGCCAGTCGTAGGTTTGTAATTAAGGAGGAACCTAAATCTCCATGGTTTGATTCTCAGTCCAGTTAAGAACTACGGCTGTATGCCCTTTTGGAAGGCACCTTATCCCAATTGCTTTCTGGATGGTGTATACAAGGCTGTCCACTGCTCCTGTTTAGTGTTTGGTGGCGTTGGACACACGTCTGGGTTAATGATTCACTGCCAAGATAGTAATGAACCTTTAACTGTTGACGTCTGTGTAGGTTGTTTTTAGTCAGCTGTGCACTTGTGCTTTCTGATGCGAAGATAGCAATACGCCATTACCAGTATTATAAAACGAGTAGTCCAGTATGTAAATCTGATTGGCTGAGCCGCTTGCCCAATTGTGACATTATTCACAATAACCCACAGCTCTGACTGCTTCACATTGGTATAAATGAGCAAGATAAATAATTTTTCATAAACTGCGTTCTGTAATTTGGCCATATTTGTTAAGGAAATGGGAAATCTTTTTTTCTTGTGTCAGGGTTCAATTAAAAAAATATGGACTGGATTATGTCGTGGAAGGCGAGTTTATTAGTGTGTTGTTGACCGTTTTATTAAAGCAATAATGCACTTGTGCCTTATTGTGAATAAATCACGGGAAGAGGACTAATGGCACTCTGTTTGCATATCGTGCCTAATAACACCTCTTTCATATGGTTTATTCACAATAATACACCCCTTCTTGTGCCTTATTGCTTTATTTATACAACAGACCTTGCCGTAGGTATATTCACAAGCAGTGTTGCTATTTAAACGATGTAGGTGCGAAGCAGGAAACAAGACTGTAAGATAGCAAAGAGGGTGTAAGATAAGGCATGATATCCCTGTTTTGTTATCATGCAACGTAGGTCGACAACTGCCTCAGGATTGTTTTGACAGCCCTGAGGCAGTTGTCAACGTGTCAATCTTTAAACATAAATTGGAGGGATGAGAGGAGATTGGCATATCCAAAATCAATTAAATCAAGTATCTGTCATCACAATACTCTGTTTATGAATACTTTAAGTTTAGCACAGTAGAAAAGCATCCTCGATTCCATCAGCTACAAACCTCTCAAATGATTTTCGGTCCCTTGTCCATATACATTGTTTTGCCACTTTTTATCAGCAGGAAATATGGCATTTTAAGGGCGTTCTGTCAAAGTGTGTGCACTCATATCCATTGTTTACTCAAGCTGATTTCACCCTCGTTGATAGAACCTTTTACATAATGACCCATTTATGTACAGTTGCTCTTTCTCAGTGTTAAAGAACAGAGACATTAGATTGTGCTGATCCAAGCAACATCCAATGCTCCCCCAACACTGATCCCACCGTCAACCTAATCAATTTTATACGTTATCTGGTCAGAAAGTTTCCAGGCTTTATGCATGGGGTCATAGCTCTGTTTCACTTGTCAGCGCCTGACAGGCTGTTTTTGTGTTTTCGTATGGGTGGAGATATTTTTAAATCCATGCTTTTGAGAATGGGATTTGCTTTTTGAGAGGGAGTAGACCTCTGGGTTTTAAAAATACTCCTGTACATATGGAGCAGGCTTTAAAACATGATGACAGATCCTGCATTGGCTTAGGAATTTGAAACGTTTTTAAACTAGAATAACAATGTTAACCTGTGTGTTTTATTTTGATAAACTATTTATTGGACCACCGGGTGGCATGGTGACTTAGTGGTTAGTGCTCTCTCAGCGCTGGGGATTCCCGTTTCAAATCCCGATCTTGGTAGAAATTTCATGTTCTCTGTGTGGGTTTTCTCCCGGTTCTTCGGTTTCCTCTCACAGTCCAAAAACATGGATTTCAGGTAAATTGAATGCTCTAAATTGCCCCGTATAGAGTGTGTGTGGATGTGTCAATGAGTGAGTGTGTGCTCAGTGATAGATTGCCACCCTGTCCTGGGTGTATTTGCCAAGTGCCCAAGATGTTCGCCCCATGGATGGGCATGGGGAACCCCACCGCGCCCCTAGTAGAGGAATAAGCGGAAGATAATAAATGGATATTTATTAAAAATTGCATTTATTTCTCAGTAGCTGCTTGGCCAAATGGTTTGCTTTGTGATGACGTTTCCTGCAAACAGTGTGTTAATTTACATGCAACTGGCTTCTTCTTGGTCACTATGGTGGTTGGTTCTTGGTTTCCCTTTCGCACATAGCGCTAACCACACTTGGCTACCAATCACTGGTGTTGCTGTTCTAACCACATAGATAGAGTGAGACATCTTGGGCCCCATCTTAGACCCTGTGCCAGATGTCTCGCCACATTTACGTGGTTCAGCAACCATAGAATGGTTAGCACTATTGTGCACACAGGAAACTTATATTTAGTTGATGTGGACATTTCTTTGTTTTGTGTTTTTCCATCCATCTATTATCCAGAGGAGAATGTTTTGAGTGCTGGGTACAGACTCAGGACAGGGTGTATCACTGGGCACACACTCACTCAGACACACACCATATATGGGCAATTTGGATAGAGGCAATTTGGAGCAGACAATTCACCTTGAATCCATGTTTTTGGACAGTGGGAGGAAGCCCACATGGACATGGGGAGAACATGGAAACTTCACCCTGATTGGGATTCGAACCTAAATCCCCAGTGCTGCGAGGAGGATGTGCTGACCACTAAGCCACAGTGCCACCGTGTTTGGTGGTTTTTTTAAAAAAAAATTTTTTATTCTCAGTAAGTTAAATTAGGTTTATTTTTTCAATTATAAAAACAACATGATTGGTCAGAGAAATCTTTTCACGTTTGCCAACTTAGGGACTATTCAGACACTCTAGCGACTTAAAAAGCGACTAGCAACAAATCTAGTGACCTTTTCTGGTGTTAGTGGAGACTTTTGAAGACTTTGGAGCCCCGTTCCACAACACTCAGTGCTCAGAGAGACCCGCATTGCTCCACGTCCAAACTGAGACTGAACTGTGCATGCCTAAGTGAAGGATTATTTCAAAGGCAAAAAATAAAAACAGAAAAATTTAATTTATTTATATCTCATTTGTAGTTCTAACATATTCAGAGTGGTTCTTATTCACTTTTTTGCCACAATGTTTATTCCTTAAACACCAAATGGACCATTATGCAAATTAAGCGATGCCAACATTCATCTTCTAGCGACTTTTAGGACAGCCAATAGCTACTTTCCTCACCGAAAATTTAGCAACAGTGAATTCACCTGTGCTCATCCAATTTCACCAATCGTACAATAATACATAATTAACCACAGCCTTATGATATTTCCTGATGTTATATAATTCTGGAGTAGTGCTGAAAGACTGCTCTCTCAGGTGGTCTCACAGATTAGAAAGTAGATTAGAAGAAGTGCTGCCCTCCAGCGTTACTGTCACCGGTATGATTAACAAGTCAATAAACCCTATACAAAGTTGTTAGCGATGCAGGAAGTCCGTCTTCGCAGCTTTAAATTTTAATTTAATGCTATTTAAATGTGGCATGCAGCTGCGACATGCTGACAAAATTATTTATTCAAGCCATTCGAAAAAGAAACCTGGATAAAACTGATCATCTATAATTTAGTATTTTATAGATGCCTTAATATGTCCAACAGGCACATGTCCACGTCTCCGTGTTCAGTTAATCAGTTTATATTTGGTTTAAAAATTAATGTGTGCTTCTTTCTTTAATTTAGCATTCGGGAAAAAAAAGAGTATTGTTGATGTTGATTGTCAGCGAGGTTAGCCTTCAGTTTGAACTTTTATTTTGATGTTTGTTCATCATTGGCTCAAAAGCCCTGATCACTGCACAATTTGTACATGTGGGGTACTCAAGTTGAATGGGTACCCCAATAAGCCTCGGATATGTGTGTGAGTTTGTGTCTAGCAATAGATTGGTGCCCTGTCTTGGGTATGTCTACCCAATGCCCAAAATTTTCTATGTTCTCCCCTGGATGGGCATGGGGAAACAATCTGCAACACTATTATATGATTAAGCGGAAGATAATGGATGGTTCAAACATTTGCCTCTTGGGGCGCTGGGGTTCTGGGTTGCAGTCCAATCTAGGTGGAGTCCAAATTCATGGATTCAAGGTGTATTGAATGCATAACATTGCCCTATATAGAGTGTGTATTTGTGTGAGTGAGTGTGTGCCCAGCAATGAACTGGCGCCCTGTCCTGGGTGTATCTGCCCTGCGCCCCAAACGTTCCCCCTTGGATGTGCATGGGAAATCTTGCCCCTGCGACCCTAGTAGGGGATTAAGCAGAAGATAATAATCTTAGATTATATATGGACCGTCTCAGTCACTGCACAGCTGAGAAATGATTTTGATAAAGTGTTTCCGAACGATTTCTACATGTGTGGATCTGAGTGGAGCAGGTGCAGTCTGATGGAGTTGCTCACTGATCAATTATTTAGGAAATGACTGTGCAGTAATGGCTGCTCTCACATTTAGCATGAAGTAGGTGATGGGATGCGTGATGTGAAAGAGCGGGAGAGAGAAATGGCAGGAAGTTAAATAGATAAAAGAGACTGTGAAAGGGATTAATTTATTTCCTTCGGCAATCTGTCAAACTTAAATAGTACATTTACAGAACTTAAAAACGCGTTTGCAGAAGTCATGACATGATATAATCCAGGTCAGGATTACACGGGAGAACCCAACAAGATAACATAAATGTTCTGATTCATAAAACCCAAAAACAATTGCTAAGATTTTATTTTCTGGCCAATTTCTGTGTATAAAACAGAAATAGCAGTAATATTTACAACTAGTGGAATCCCCCTGCTGCGCTACGGTAGAGAACTTAATAACAAGGTAAAAGTTAAGGCAATTGTTTTTGAATGAGTAATGGCTTTGGAGTTTATTTATTTAAAATGAACGCATTATTATAAAGTGAGGTTTGTGGCAAATAAAAATTTGACATCAATATGTGGACTGCAACTGCACAGCTAACAGAGACTTTCCTTACTAAAAAATTGGCAACATTAATTCTTGCCGCAATGTTCCCTTCCAAAAGTTCATGAAAGTTTATAAAGTGAATGGCATGGTTGGTCGCACTATGGCCAACTTAGAGACATTTAGAGACATTTTCTTATGTCTCTGGTGTTATTGGAGACTTTTGGAGAAACACACGTTCTTCAATTTGTGTCCACGAGCCCCATTCCACAACACTCCAAGTGCTCAAAGAGACCTGCATCACTCCACATCCAAACTGAAACTGAATTGCGCATACCCAAATATGCCACTGACTCCGCCCCCTAATAACAGAGTGGGACGTAAATATAAATGCATTTAGTTTACACAGTTTTAGTCTCTCCTCTCATCCACGGTGTGGGCGTCTATGTAAAAAGCTACTCATTAAACTAAATAACAAAAAATGTATTTATTTAATTGTCGTAAAAATAAATTAGGTAATTTGGGTCTACACGCATTAAAGTCATTCATTTATTTTAAGAAGTTAATTTATTTAGACATAATTTGTAGTTCTAACATATTCAGGGTTTATTCTTTTAACACACAAACGGACTATTGACTACATTAACGACATTTAGTGACTTCTAGCAACTTTTAGGACAGCCAATAGCAACCCTCCTTACTGAAAAAATTCCAATGCTCTACACTATACTGTGCATTGAGTCCAGGTAGCTGCATTGCTAAAATCCGCCAAGGTTAGAGTGCCACCTGGTTATTTAAGGGAACGAGAAGAAACACTGATTGGTTTATTGTACTAAACACACTCATGGATAATCAAGAGCATTAGTACTTTGCGCTTGGCATATTTGTATGTGATTTTTTTGTCTGTGTTGATGGATTTTGTTCATTGTGTTAGTGTTTATAATTACTTTTCTCTACTCTGTTCACAGTTGTGTATGTTTGCTGTAAGCTGCAGACCTTTAGGAAGCTAATGGTAAAGTTCTGGAAACAGCGCCTTCCTCAGGAGGAATTTGTATTTTTTTTCATTGATCTATTCGGAGAGAGCGTGCGCAGTCGTCCTGCCAAACCGTGGGCTCGAGGAGATGCTGACGATCACGCCGCAAAGGAGGCCTTCAAAGTAAGACCACTCTCAAAGAGACAGTGGAATCAAAATCTGATGTTATCTATTTATGTATGAGTTAAATCTTAGTTAAATGCAGATGGAACTAAACCACAAGTTAAACTACCCTGTCCCACTTATTATTTTGAATGATGGCTGTTTAGATACCGTGATCTGATATGCCGTACCCATACTGGATATCAGAATCAGTATCAGAATACTTTATTATATCCCACTGTAGCTCAGTGTTTATGGGGTCAATTAATCCAAAGGTCTGGGTTTAAAATCCCAAATCCACCGACGTTACCAATGTGGGCCCCTGAGCAAGTCTCCTAACTTTCATTGCTCAAGGATGCTACATCATGGCTGACCCTGCGCTCTGACTTCCATATTTAGTACTCTGCAAATAATGCCTGATGATACCTTACACACACAAGCCCTACAATGAAAAAAGTATGCCAAGCACAAAAGACGTATTAATTCTCTTAATTATCTATGGGGGTCTTTTGGGCTGTCTGTCTGTGGTGCACCTGGGTTTTTCATCGCCAGGATAGAATAAAAAGGAAAATTAAGAATATTAAAGGAAAGAACATCCGCTGCCTCATCAGGAGCCTGCCCAGGCATTGTAGGGAAGTCATATAGGCACGTGGAGGCCACACACACTACTGAGCCTCTTTTGAACTTGTCTTGAGGAAATTCCACTGAAGTTGAATCATTAACACAGGCATGAGTTTTACTTCCCCAAGATAGCAATATGCCAGACATGTACCTGAGCACACCTCATTTCGAGACATCCAAGCCCATTGAAGTAGATATATTCACAAGCAGTATTGCAATTATAATGACACATTAGAATAGATTGTTGGCTGGGTGTAAGATGGCGATGAGCATCGTGACTCTGCCCTGTTCATTGTATAAGATTGGGCCCACTGTCTCTGATTTTAGATTGTAGCACTGACACTGTATGTCATTTGAAGCATGTTATGATGCTAACACGTGAGGTTCAGGAGGGCCAGCGGTTTTGATATGTTATCCCAGATTTCCACATCTATTTAACATTTAAGAGCTTTATCTTTGTCACTTCTCACGTTACTCTGAATTTTCTCGCTGCCGTACTGCAGAGACAGCATTTTAACCAAAGGCTCATAATGTTGGATAAACGAAATAGGATAACATACCTTCTTTGAACCGTCACTCTTTTGTCTCCTGTCTATTGATTGGATGGATTGGGTTCTGGTTGGGCATGCTTTGTGCCAACAACCCCCCATTTTGTCTGAAACAATCGACCTTATCACAGTTCAATGTAATGCAACAATGTTCACACACAGCCAGTCTGATTAAACCAGAATGCACCAAGCTCACATGTAGGATTGGGCCAGGCTTTTAGATGAGACATCCGTGCTCAGAAATACTAGCAAATTACAAAAGGGTACTCTGAAATAAGACCCTGGCAGGAGAGCCACTGTTGCCAACTTTTCTGTAAGGAAAGTAGCCATTGCGTGGCATTCAATACTGGTTAGCACGTTGGCCTCTCAGCGCTGGAAATTTCCAATTCAAATTCAAATCTGGGTGAAGTTTCTTTGTTTTTCCCATTTCCGCGTGGGTTTCCTCTGGGTTTTCCGGTTTCCTCCCACAGTCAGAAAACATGGATTTAAGGTAAATTCGTCCATCCTTGACAGAATCTTTAGAAAAAGATTGTTTTTTTGTCAACGTGCCTTGGATATTTCGTAAAACAGTGTTCTAAAGTAAGATGAAGTAAACTATTTTGCCTAATGTGCTTACACACAGAGGAGTTTGTCCTCTACATTGAACCGATCTGTGCGATGAAACACACACCCACATACACGCCCGGAGCGGTCGGCAGCCTTGTACACAACGCCTCGGAGCAATTGGGGTTAGGTGCCTTGCCCAAGGCCACTACAGCCATAGTAATTGGTGGAACTGGAAATCAAACCAAGAGCTTTCAGATTGAAAGGCTGTAATTATTGTATTTTAAATAACATGAATTTTAATGGGATGTTTTTGTTGTCTTTTACAGAGTGTTAAAATTCTGACCTACAGAGAACCTCAAAATGCGGAATATAAACAGTTCGTTTCAAGGCTGAAGAAGGATGCTAAGCAGATGTTTAACTTCAGCATGGAAGACTCTTTGGTAAGTTTTTCGGGTTGGTTTTTAAAACTTTCCTTAGAAAGAAGGAAAACATTGATCTTCAAGACTCACAGACTACCCACACGGTGGTCATAACCATCAAGGATATAGTTGGGGCAGTTTCAACACTTAGGGCGTGCCATTGTGTCTTTGCTATCATAACTATGAGAAAAAAAGTACTACATTCCACCTATCCAAAATATTCATTGGTGTGTTTTGGTCAATGTGCAACAAACCAATCAGCATGTCACTTGCCGTTCCCTTTAAGAATCAGGTGTCACTCTGACTTTTTTCTTCATTTTACTGGGAATGAAGAACAAACAGTATAGTGTAGACTATGTATCTGCATTCTTTGTACAAATGCAGGGATATATAATAGCATTCAGTTCAGCGGCATTGAACATGATGTTTGTGATTTACCGCCAAGATAACAATGAACGTCTGGCTAGGTTGTTTACAGTCAATGTTTTTTGTCCCCAAGATAGCAATAAGCCAGAAATGTATTTCAACACACCTCATTTTGAGATGACCATGTCCATTGGAGTAGATATACAGTATTCTGAAACAGCACTGCTATTTGCTATTGTGCTTCAAATTTATGTTTATAACGAACAATGTATTTAATCGCACTCCTAAAGTCTAAGCACCACCTAATAGACCATTCAGACAATTTTACAAGTAAATTGCTGGAAAAGCCCGAGGTCACTCCGGAAAATTTGGAAGTTACTGCGTGGCGTCACTGATGGAAAATTACAACACTATCAAAGCCAACAATTACTGAATTATACTGTGAATTTTCCAGTGCTGTTTTTTTTTTATTTGGAAGATATTTATCAAATTGATGAAGAGGATGTATCTGCAGTGTCCTTAATAACAACATTCAACTGATTTGATTTGAGCCAGAGGTAGAAGAGACCAAACCAGAGCATGAGCATGATCAGGACAACCTGACCCAGTCATCAGAACTGGCAGGAAACAGGCTTTTGGACACCTCTCGTTAACATGTCCATATTGTTGGAAAAGCATGCAGTTATGGTATGCCGCAGAAAGAAAGAAAGCCATGGGACAACGGGAGCGGGACTTTTTGTCATAGCCGAACAGCGGCACTTTGAATGTTAATACTTTCGGTGATAAAGCTCGTTTTTGTTCTTGCTGTTGTTTGAGTCCCGCTTTCCCCATCCCATAGTTGTGTTAGTCTTCTGTCATGAAGTGAGTGAAATAAGGAAGTGATCATTTGTGATGTTTGGGTCATTTGTGCCAGGGGGCCTCACTGTTCATTAAATTTCTACAGCTGAAAACCTTTTTGTCATTTTGGACATCCAGTTCAACTGTTGTCCACCATATACGTCATGTATGACATATATACAAACTCTACAGACAGTGGCTTTTAAACCATATATTTGGAATTTGGAGGGGGAAAATTTCTAACCATTGATAATAACAGAGTTAGGAACTTATGCTGTATTTATGTATTTTACAACTTTATATTATGGTGCAATGCATGATGGCTTAGTGGTTAGCAGGTTCTCCTCTCAGCGCTGGGGATTCCTGGTTCAATCCCGATCTGGGTGGAGTTTCCATGTTCTCCCTGTGTCCACGTGAGTTTCATTCCAGGTTTTCTGGATTCCTCCCATAGTCCAAAAAACATAAATTTAAGGTACAATTATTGCTATAAATTGTCCTCTATAGTGTGTGGCTGTGTGAGTGTGTGTCTAGCAATAGATTGGCGCCCTTTCCTGGGTGTATTTGCCCAATGCCTAAAACGTTCTCCCCTGGATGGGCATAGGGAACACCCCCCCAGCGACCCTAGTAGAGGATTATGTGGAAGATAATGAATGAATGAATGAATGAATGAAAGAATAGTGCTTATCCTTTAACTTTCTCTCATTTAAGTTTTTTCAAGGTGAGAAAAAGTATGTAATAGTTCATACATTTTAATTAAGTTTTTAGTGTCAGGTGTTAAGAGTGCCAAGCACTTCCTACCATTTGGTGCTTGTCTTTTTCAGTTAATTAACTATTTTGCACTCAGTTTCCATTCCCATTTAGTTAATTAACGGTTGTTGTCTATTGGTTCCTTTTCGTTCACGTGTCGGGGACTTTTGTGTTGTATTGACTCTGTTTCCGATTGTTTCCTGTGCTTTCGTGTTTTTTGCCTTTTCCCTGTTATGAGATAAATACTTTTTTTTTTGCTACCTGGCATCCTCCCTGTGCCAGAGTGCTTCCTCATGGGTTTTACAGTGCGGTCGTGACATCAGGTTGATTGTCCAGTGATTGTCCTGTAGACCAGAATGCAGGCAGCTACAAGGAGCCAATGGGAAAAGATGGGTAATGGAGTAAAATGAGGTTGCTTGAGTTGGTTGAACACAAGACCAGCTGCCGAGAAAGTAATGCATTAAAGTAGTCGAGCTGGAAGGGGATGAGGGCTTGGACAATTGGTTAAGTATCCTGTTTAATCAAAAAAAAGTCTGATCAGATATATTAAGCGGTATATTAATCGTGAAGCTCTGTTACATCTGTGAGCATGCATTCTGCAAAAACCATCCAAAGCGTATCAGAACACATTATGCCCGTTGTCAGACACAGTGGTGGAGGGGTGATGATTTGGGCTGGTGTTGCAGCCACAGGACTCATGCACTTGTGCGTGGGTGAGTGTGGGTGTTTCAACCTTTAGTGTTCATTACAGGAAACAAGAGAACGAATGGAGGAACAAGAACTAGCTGTGAGAGAAATGCAGATAATGAGGTGTCAGAATCTCAGATACAGAACTGTTCATTAAACCATCAAAATCCTCTGATGACACAAAATTTAAGTAAATTAAGCTTTAAAGTGGAAGAGAGAGAACCAGAGTTAAATACTGACACAATGAGAAATTGTGTTCAACACACTGTTTACACTCAATCAGTATTAAAGTTCATTAATATGTGGATAAGTTAATATAACCTCAAATTATGATATACATCTATCCATCCATTATCTTCCACTTAATCCTATACTACGGTTCTATGCGAGGGAGGTTCCCCCATGTCCATCCAGGGAAAGACAATTAGGGTGCTGGGCAGATATACCCAGGAAGGGCATCAATCAATCTCTAGGCACACACACACACTATATAGTGGCAATTTAGAGCAGCCAATATACCTTGAATCCACTTTGAATCAGTTTTTGACTTATGGAAGGAAACCACAAATGCAGAAATGGGTAGAAACTCCATCCAAATTAGAATTGGAACCTGGATTTCCAGCACTGAGAGGCAAATTTGCTGACCATTACACCACCATGCCCAAATTATTATTTACGGGACCAGTCAAAAGTTTGGACGCACCTCCTTTTTGCTCCACTCATTGCTAGCTTGTACCTTGCCTCTGTCTTTTTTCTTGCAAACCTTTAAAAAGCAGCACAGCTTGTGAAGTAATAGTGATCTATTTGCCTATTGTGCTTTTACACACAGAGGAATTTGTCATCCACATTTAATCCATCCTTGCAGTGTAACACACATACACACACTGGTGAAGTAAGCACACAAAATGTAAGTTTTACGGTTGGTTAGGGTGTTGGGCTGTCAATCTGGAGGCTGGGGTTCAAATCCCAGGTCCACTGATGTTACCACTGTGGATCCTTGAGCAAGACCCTTAACCCTCATTGCTCCAAGGTAGATGTATGTACCTTGTGTTCTGCCCTCAACCAAGTTGGGATGTTTGTGAGTCGCTTTGGATAAAAGCGTCTGCTAAATGACTAAATGTAAATGTAAGTTCTCCACCACACGGATATTTCATTAGTGTATTCCTGTAAATGCCAAAACCCTCACTGCTTTCACTTCTCGAGTACCCACAAGGCAGAAATTTGGCATTGTGGTTCCCCATTATCCATCCATCCATCCATCCGTCCATCCATTATCTTCTGCTTATTCCTCTTCTAGGGTAGCGGTGGGGTTCCCTTTGCCCATCCAGGGAAGAACATCTCGGGCGCTGGGCAGATACATCCAGGACAGGGCGCCAATCTATCGCTGGGCACAGACTCACTCACACATTTACACATACACACTATACAGAGCAATTTAGAGCATTGAATTTACCTGGAATCCATGTTTTTGGACTGTGGGAGGAAACCGGAGAACTCGGAGGAAAGCCACGTGGACACGGGGAGAACAAGGAAACTCCTCTCAGATCGGGATTTGATCGGGGAATCTCCAGCGCTGAGAAGCGAACATGCTAACCACTCATCCACCGTGCCGCCCTGATTCTCCATAAAGTCCTTAAAAAATGAACTGTTTTTTCACTTTTCTAAATGTGATGGTTCGTTGGATATTGAATGCAAGTCCCTTCCAGCGTCACATCGAGGATTTCTCAAGTATCTACAAGGCTGAAATTCGGCCTTATGTTTTCCTAACATGTCCCTTCGATTGTTTGCTAGCGCCATCGAACGCAACACCTCGGATGGATTGGTGTCTTTGTGATGACCTACTCTATAATATGTTTATTTGAAATATATAAACTCCAAAGCCATCACTCATTCAATAACAATTGCCTTTGAACTTTCAGGTTGTTATCAGGTTCTCCACCATAGTTGTAAATTTATCAAATACTTATTATAGGCACGAACACCACATCGTAGTTTAGCAACTTTGTTTTCATTTTACATTCTGCATGCAGTATTACAGAATGAAATGATTCTGCTGAACGTTTTACCAACATAATTCTAGTTCTCAGAATGCAGCTGCTGCTAGAGAGCTGTCTTTTGTTGCTATAGAAATCTCACTTTTAATCCCCCAGTCGTCTGTTCCTCTGTAGCTGCTCTTTTCGGAGGCGTTGCTGCAGTGCTCTACATGTAAGTCCTGGCTCTACAGAGTTCCGGTTCTCTAGTTTTGTATTCATAGGCAAATTCTAAAATGCATTTCATCAAACTGCACACCAGACTAATGGGGAAACAAACAACAGTCAGTAGATTTGTATGTTCAGGACCACATGGAATATTGTTTTCTTACACTTTGCGATGCGTATTGCTATCTTACACCTACTCCGGTTTCCTCCCACATCCCAAAAACGTGGATGCAAGGTAAATTGAGTGCTCTAAAATTGCCCTGTATAGTGTGTGTATGTGTGTGTGGCTGTGTGTGTGAGTGTGTGCCCAGCGATGGATTGGCGCCCTGTCCTGGGTGTATTTGCCCAGCGTCTGAGGTGTTCTCCCCTGGAGGGGCATGGGGAACCCCCCTGCGACCCTCATAGAGGAATAAGCGGAAGATAATGAATGAATGAATGAATGAATTAATGAAAAATCATTTATTAAACACACTAGTATTTTGAACACAACTGAATGTGGCTTGATTCATACGTCCTTTGCAAAGATAAACCTGCCCAATTCCAGTCTTGCTGAAGCATCCTCAGAATATCACCAATCCTCCACCAAATTTCACAGTGGGTTTAAGACATGGCTTGTACACCACTCAGTCAAACCATTAGATAACCAGGTGTTTGGCAAAACTAAAAATTGGACTCTATGGACTCTTCAATCCTTATGGTCTTTTGCAAACTTCAGCCTGGCTTTCCTTTGCTGATGAAAGGCTTTTTCTTGCATTACATCTTTACATGCCTTGTGTTCTGCCTCTAGGAGCCTGTTACGAACTGCTCTTGCCGTAGACTTCACCCCAGCAGCCATTTGTAGCACGCGATACAGTTAATCACAGATGACAAAAAAGACCCCATGATGGTAGAAAAAACAGCCATTAGTCCTAAACACAAAGGAGCAGAGTTACAGGTAGTAGTGTAAACCAACACAACACAAAGAAGCAGGAAGTTCCCTATATAGGGAAGAAAAGAGGGGTGCGTCCAAATCTGAAATGAAGAACATCTGATTAGAATTCCGGTGATTGTGAGCGTCTTTGAGTGACAGAAAAAAACCATCAACAGACCCACAGATGGAATCAGTGTGACGATAGGGAATGGTGGCTCAGTGGATGGGGCGTTGGACTATCAATCTAAGGGTTGTGGGTTCAAATCCCAGGTCCACTGAAGTTACCATTGTGGGTTCTTAAGCAAGACCCTTAACCCTCATTGCTCCAGGGTGCTGTATCAACCCTGTATTCTGATCCCAACCAAGTTGGTATGCCAACGCCCCCATTGACTCACTTACTCATAACTAATATTCTCACTTCCCAAGTAACTACGAGGAAAAAATTTGGCATTGTGATTGCCACGAACTTCACTCTATAATAGTTCATTTGAAGTATATAACCTCCGAAGCCATCACTTGATCAAAATCAGTTGCCTTTCAACTTTAATGTTGTTATCAGGTTCTCCAACGTAACGCAGCACGGGTATTCCACTGGTAAGCATATTTAAAGCAATTTCTTTTCAGCCACATTGTTATCGACCAATAATTTGGAAAACGCTCTGCTTCTATCCTTTACCTTTGTGGGTTGGGGAACACCGTGTACTCATATGGGCTGCTTAAAAACATTCTAAATTTAACTATGTCTTGGTAATACTGTTACACAAGACCTTCTCTACATACAGTATACACATGTTTTTTTGCTCATTTCAACATAAATGAAGATCTCACTTTGCATCTCTGAATGATATGTGCTGCTGGATCTGTTTTGAATTACAGCTGAAGGTTATATATGTATATAATCTGGGAAATTAATTTCTGCACAGTATGGTCTTTTTATTGTCACTGTAACTCTAGAATATTGCCAAGTAATGGCTTCATATCATGCTTTGGCACAATTACATGAACATTTTCATGGCACGTATCATGTGCTTCAAGTGTAGGTGGGCGTATAGTTCCATATGAAAGCAGGAAAATCTGTAAAATGTGTTGGACTCGTACAGTAGCGCTGAAGGTCTCTTCCACCGGAAGCCCTGAGAACAATTTATAGATAGTACTTAAATCAATAAAAGCAGAATATGAAAAGATTTGACTCATGGCAGATCCACCTTTATCACGCTAATATTAATCCACATGTGCCCTTGCCTTTGCTTCAGGAACGCTTTGCCTAAAACAGATCCATAATGAATTTTTCTCTCTAATATGATTTTTTTATATTATTCCCGACCCACAGTACCATGTGAGAACTTTTAGCTTCAGGGCTCTGCCATCACTTACATTATACGTATTCATCAGGAGTGAATCAGAATGACAACAGACAGGGCGATGTGAACGCCGCGGCTCTGATTAAAGTGCTTGCTGGGAATGAAGGATGTGGAGGAGTAGAGGATTAGACATCGTATATAACCAGACAGATATCTGTATAAGGATTTCAATTTATTATCTTGACCGATTAATCCACTACTAGGTTCTTGGGGGGGCTCCTGTATGCATATCCAGGGGACTGGAGAACCCCAAGTAAACCCACATGGACACAGTGAGAACATGGGAACTCCACCCAGATTGGGATTTGTATTAAGAACGACCTAAGTAGAAGATTAAGCAGAAGATAAGATAATTAAGAAATAAGTTACGCAAGGCCATGTTTTATTGTGAATAAGTCAGAGGGAAAATGTGTCAGAGGGAGTTATAGAGCTTTCCTTTGATTTATTTACAAATATACACAAACTCGAGTGTCTTTTATTATATATGTGTTTGTAAATGGTTACAAACACACATATAATAATAAAACAAGATTTGATTCATTAATGTATTTATTAAAAGCAAAATCAGTAATACACTTGTATTTTGCGACATTATTTAGTAATGATTTTAAAAATGAACGCTGATCACTGAGCAACAGGATTCCGGTTTGTCTACCGATTCTTCCGTTTATTCCTCTACTAGGGTCGCGATCAGGGTTCCCCATGCCCATCCAGGGGAGAACATTTTGGACGCTGGGCAGATACACCCATGGTAGGGCACCAATCTATCGCTGGGCACACAATGGTGGAATTGGTGATCCTCTTAAAATCTTGGCTTCAAAGAGACACTGAAACTCTGAGAAGCTCTTTTTATACCCAATCATGTTGTCAGTTGATCTAATTAGTGTTAATTGGTCTTCCAGCTGTTCATTATATGCTCAATTCTCTTTTTCCTGCCACTTATTGCTACTTGTCCCTACTTTTTTGGAATATGTTGACACTGAAATTTTGAATCAACAAATTTCTCCTTTGAAATGTTACATTTACTCAGATTAAACTTTTGATCTGTCGTCTAGGTTTTACCATGAATAAAATATTAACATTTGCCATCTCCACATCATTGCATATAGTTTTTATTCACAATTTGTTTAGTGTCCCAACTTTTTTGGAATCCGGTTTTACAATTATTTATAGTACCTTGGCTCATTGCAGCTTTAGTGTTTTAAGATACACACATTGAGTAAAGTGAGCACACATTCCCAGAGTGGTGATGGCCCTGTATTTGGTGCTTGGGGAGCAATTGAAGTTAGGTGCCTTGCTCAAGGGCACATCAGCCATAGAACTTGGTGTGACCAGTAATCAAACCGGGGACCTTCAGTTCACAAGGCTGGTTCCTTAAGCACAAGCCTACAACTGCTCCAAATATTTTGAGTGCTTTAACACTCCCATTAAAATCATCTTGATATTACAAATCCACCACATTCTCCAAAACAAAAGCCAAGCTAAAAATACAAGTAACCTTTGTGTTTATGTTTTGACTTTTAAATGACACAATGTTCAATCAAATAGCCAAACAAATCCACTCAAGCATTTTATGCACTACTGATAAAGGCCGTCAGTCCCAGAAGGTTATTTGTTATTTATTACAGCGTGTAATCTGTCCTCTCTGCAGATGAACCTGATCGCAGGAGGTTTTCATGATGGAGTGCTGCTCTACTCCCAAGCTCTGAACGAGACGATGAATGAGTCAGGACAGAAACCACCAGGAAACATGGTCACCAAGAAGATGTGGAACCGGACATTCCACGGTCAGTCTCTTACATATGTTGTCACTGTAGATGGAACAATTGTATGGCTTTTGATTGAGGGTGTCTCAGTGCATCTTTGCTATAGTGGCAACGGAAGGAGTACGTCTTGCAAGGTGCAAAAGGAAGGTACTCGCATGATTCTCTTAATTATTCATGTTAACGTGCAAAAAACCTATTAGCGTGTCATTTGCCGTTCCCACCTAAGAACCAGGTGTTGCTCTGACTTTAGAGGATGGGAATTGAGTATAGGGTAGACCAGGGGTTCTCAACTGGTCTCAGCTCAAGACCCACATTTTCTCATAGTCAGTAAGCTGTGACAGGTTTTTGGTTTCCCTAACAATTAATTACTGTCACCGTCACCAAATTACAGGACACAGTTTCTAAAAAACATTGGGAAAATAATGTATTGTATTTTGTTCATTGACACAAAAATAAAGCATTTAGAGGTGTGTGTTATTGTCAATAATGTCACGGCTCGACAAATGGCTCAGCCAAACAGGTTTAAGGACCATAACTACCCTGTTTTAGTAGTGAAGCAAGAGAAAAGATGGTTATGGAAATGATTTGATTTTCTTCTGTTCACCTGTTAAAAGTATACTTTAAAGCTGAACTTCAGGAAAACCTCCTGAAATAGCGCTGACATTCCGCTTGTGATGTTGAAATGAGGTCCTGCCATGAAAGCACTTCCATTTAAGAAGGACAGATCTTCTCGGAAAGCGCTACAGCACCCGCATGCCCATCTTTTTCCTCCTTGAGCTTCACCAGCCATCACTAGTTTTTCAAAAGGCACTTATCTGTAACCCCGCTCGGTTCAGAACGGGTAATTCTTAGGAAAGAGTGTCAGGTGGCTAATGGATGTGGGCTTTGCATCTCAGATGTAAATCTGAATTCGTCAGTACCGGAGCAAAGACTGTACAAAGAACAACGAATCGGTAGAACAAATGACTGCAGGTCATTTGTTCTAACCTTTTTCAGACGGATAAATAATAATATATTTATTTTTTGGTCGTAAATTTTTTAAAATGGATGTAGGGTAAGAGAGTGACCTTAAAAGCATGCTTTAATCATCAGACCATCAGACAGCAATGCATCTTACATCATTTGAGTGGTGGGTGGTGGTGGAGGAAGGGGGGGGGGCGCTGTTGGTATGAAGCACTAAAGTTACAAGTGGCTTTTACTCACATTAAAAAAACATCTTTGTGGTGCCTCACTTCCTGCGCACAGTCATTCCACTGTTACACATTGCCTAGTTTCCACCCTCCTTTGCACCGGACTGTGTTGGTCTACGTGAGTGTGGGATACAGAGCATCTGTTTATCTCCAGCATCTGCGTCATTCTCTCGGATTCATGAACAGATAACAGATCTAACTCTGTTTCTCTGTTCTTTCCGCTAATGCTAATCTAAACCAGGGTTTGTCAACTGGTCTCAACCCAGGACCCACATTTTTACATGGTCATTATGTCGCGACCCACATTAATAGAATACAAACCAAATATATTTTTGGAAAATAGCCTTCAAAAACACATTTAAACATACATCTGCATAAAGAGAAGTTTTAGGAGCAATTACTTTAAGTAATTTTAATTCACATTTTAATTCAAGAGGTAGTCACCTGAAATGGTTCTCAGGTGTGCCTATAAGGGTTAATTAGTATAATTAATAAGAAACCCAACAGTGTGCAAAGCAGTAATCAGAACAAAGGGTGGCTATTTTGAAGACACTAGAACAAAAAACTTGTTTTCAGTTATTTCACATTTTTCGGTTAAGTACATAACTCCTCATGTGTTCATTCATTCATTTGATGCCTTCAGTGAGACTCTACATTGTAAATAGTTGTAAAAATACAGAAAACGCATTGAATGAGAAGGTGTGTCCAGACTTTTGGTCTGTACTGTATACATTGCACAAATTTTGTATGGTTTTAATGAATTGAGCTATTTTCACATATATTTTAAATTATACATTTTTTGCACACAGTTAATAGTCAGGGTGTTGGGATTGGGAGTGATTAGTGGGCTGTTGAGGGAGATGCTGGTTATAGAGTCTTAGAGCAGCAGAAAGGAAGTAGTTACGATATCTCTCCTTAGAGCATCGTGGGTGTAGAAGCAACCCAGGACAGAACTCGCCTTCCTAATCAGCTTGTTCAGTCTCTCTCTATCTGCTGCTGATATGCAATCCAATCTTAGTCATACAAAGAGTTCAGAAGGGCCCCCTATGTTCCAAAAGACCTCGAATGATCTGGCTTTGTCGACTCGGTCCTTTTTTGTACAGTGCCTGTGTGTTATCAGTTCAGTCCTGTTCATTGTTCAGATAAACATTTCTTTTAGTTAATAAGAATGTCCACTACCCACTTTTGAGTCACGATCCACCATTCGAGAAATGTGATTTAAACTACCAAAAATGCTGCGCATGTCAAACACGGGCCTCTCTCTGTCTTTTTTTTGTTAAGATGAAAGACGAGTGTAAAATTTCATGAGCATTAATTCTTTTTTATTTAATAAAAAGGTACAGTGTAACATTTGTTTTCATTGTTTCATGAAATCTCAAATGAATTAAAACCAAGGCTTCGGTTTAAATTAATGTAAATCCAGTTAATAAATTTTAGAGGCTCCACAATAAATAAAAACACATTTTATAAAGAACAAAGACAAAGCATTTTGTCAGTTCTCTCAACATAGAGGTAGCATGAGGTGAGGTCTACAACCCACAGAACTTGTTTAGGTAGTGCAGCTTATTCAGGATGGCACATCAATGCCAGCTGTGGCAAGAAAGTTTGCTGGGAGAGAACATCCGCCGCCTCATCAGGAGCATGTCCAGGTGTTGTAGGGAGGTCATACAGGCACGTGACCTCCATGTGATAATCATTCTGATTTACAATTTGATAATTTTTGTTATTTTGTTCTCAACGCATTCCACTATCTACTAAGTAAAGATTTTCAACTCAAATATTTTATTCTTTGAGATCTAGGATGTTTTATTTTAGTGTTTCCTTTATTATTTTGAGCAATATATTCACATAGTACACAGACTTTTGTTTCATTTTATAAAAAAAAAGGAGGAAAAGAAAGTCAGGTGGCATGGTGTCTTAGTGGTTAGCACGTTTACACGTTCG
>JAOUQT010343890.1:0-12726 GCA_025769995.1 Xyliphius kryptos | reverse complement strand
GGGTTTTCTCCGGGTTCTTCGATTTGCTCCCACAGTCCAAAAACATGGATTCAAGGTAAATTGAATGCTCTAAATTGTCTTGAATAGGGTGTGTTTGTACGTGTGGCTGTGTGAGTCAGTGTTAACCATTACATTAATCAAATGTTAATGTAATGGTTTATAAAATATTAAAGATTATTTTAATTATCATTATAGCAAGTTCAGTTTTACACTGGCTTCATCTCTATTAATCTCCACAACAGAAAACAATAACAGACATTTCATATTTTAAATAAAATATAAAGCCATAATTTAGCATGTAATATCATAAAATGCAATGAAGCTGTAAAGCAAAGAAATTGGGCCTCTGCCCCAACTACTAAACACCAAGACTTAACAACTCTAATTAAGAAAGGTTTATCTATACAGAGCATTTTTAAATATTAGACAATAGTTTAAATATGTTTGAGAACTAACTGTAAAAACCAGCTTTGACATTCAACAAAAATATATATACTAATAATTAAGAAGAATAGCATCAGTATTCTCCTGGATGCTGTTGTTTTAAATCAATAACAGATGACCCAAACAGACTATTCATGAGTAGCTGAGCCAACCAACACTAACAACAAAAACTACAGGACTGTGAACTGTACTTACATGCATAATAACGTAATGTATGCAAACTTTCAGCTCCCAGATATGCCATTCCTGTGTTTTTGTAAAATAGTGCCTCACAGTTTTTAAAACTTGTTGTTTTTAATGACAATCTGTAAATTAAAACGTTGATATGCTAATGTTTACGGGTATTGCAGCCTGGCCATAATTTTATTTTAAAGTTTGCTTTTCATTTACTTAATTAATCCAGAAGGATGTCTATATTAAACTATAGTAGTAGTCTTGTGACATTAAGGTTACAGTTTAATTCTTAGGTCCACTAAAGTTTATTGACATTGGAATGCATATTAAAAATATGCGTTCAAAAACTTTACACAATATTGACCAGATGATGATTAGCAGAAGCTTTCTGGGTAACACTTTCTATAAATCAAATATTCATATTGCATTATAAGTGCATTCATAAAGCTTATTAAACTATCCATAATGCTTTATAAAATTTGTCATAAACCTTTGTTAATGTATAAAAATGGTCATTATCATAGTCATAAATTGTTATAACAATTTGACATAAGGCTTTATAACCCAAAAGGATATAATGCATTATAATATGAATTTATTTAAACATTTGATTCTTTGGATATTTAGACATTCTTACCTATGGTTTGACACATTTTGACATATGGCTTTATAACACAAAGTGACATAATATTATGAACTTGTTTAAACTTTTGATCACACAATTACTTGAAGTGTGTCAAGTGCATTTATAAGCTTGTATAAGTCATTATGTACTACTATGTATGCAGTCTCTTTCAAAGAGGCAATTAATGACAAAATGTTATGCCTGTAAAGAGACTTTACAAACTTTTATAAACAGTTATGAGCACTTATAAAGAAAATTTTAAGGAAAAGCACTTGTTAAACACAAACAACTCACTAATAAGTTAATGAACAGTTAAGATAAATACATTCATAATGCATTATGTTACTTTGTGTTATGAAGCCTTATGGTATTTGGTGTGGTTATGGTCATCTATGGACATTAAGGAAGGCTTATGACAAGGATTATAAAGAATTGTGCACACTTTCTAAAGCTTTAGAAATGTGTTAATAATGTAGTGTTTTTGAAATTTTTAATACCCTTCATTATAGGCTTATTTGTGGAATTTGTGGAATCTTTGTGGCTTAGTAGCTTAGTGAACATCGGTATTTCACTGTCTGCCCAATATTCAAGTACACTAAAACATATTTTTTGTCAAGAAAATAAATTCTGTTTGGTGGAAAGTTAGTCTCAATACCATGGGGTCTTAATATTAAATGGACATTTTGATTACTGCACTTGTTTTAAAAATACTGGTACATCAAAATAACAAGAACATGGTTAATTAGATTAAAAAAAACTTTGATTTACTACAATGCAATACAATTTTTGTCATCCTTTGGGTCCCCAGACACGAGTTCTATATTTACACGTGTTAATGAAGATGTTTATGACCCCTAAGTGCTTTAGGTTCTCATGTTTACTATAGCTGCCAAAGTTGCTGTCCCTTTGGAATTTAGCTTTCGGACGTTGCCACCCTGGAGACTACTCCATGTTTTGTTCATATTAATGACTGTCCCTTTGCACAAGTCTGTTTTCCCACATGTCCCCTACCCAACTCTCCCTTTCCGCTTGACCCTAACAGGCTTAAAAGTAAAATAACAACCAAATTAAATATAACCATTATCAATATTAGTCACACATTAAAAGGCTTATTTATGTTATTTATGATTTATTTTAACATTGTATTACTAAGTCTCAAAAACAGTTGTATAAAATGTATCCTAATTTTAAAGATTTTGTTAGCTTGATTGGGCTTATGACACAATCATAAATGTAGCATTGTACTTAGACTGTTGGACTTTTCCTAAATTGCTCCTATATATTTGGAGTCTGTGTGAGTGATTGTGTGCCCAGCGATATATCGGCACCCTTTTCTGGGTGTTTCTGCCCAGTGCCGAAATGTTCTACCCTGTATAGTCATGGGTGACCCCCTGTGTCCCAAGTAGAGGATAATGCAGAAAATAAATGAGATGAGAACGTGTTTCCAAATGTGAATATTTACACTGGCTTACTAAGAGAGCACATCAGAGATTGCACATTTTGTCACAAATTAAAAAAAATACATAGGTTAATAAAGCAATAAGGCACAAGAGAGTGTGCCTTTACGGGGAGTTTTTTCCTGCCACCCTCGCTTCGGCTTGCTCTTTGGGGGTTTAGGCTTTGGACTCTGTAAAGCTGCTTTGTGACAATACACTGTTGTGAAAGGCGCTATATAAATAAATTACTTGAACTTGAAATTACTTCATTATCGTGAATAAATCAGTGCAAGATATTGTTGGGCCTGACTTGAAGCCCGCATCTTCAATGCAAATCCTGTATCCTCTCCCAATTTGATTTGTAACACTACAGTATTTTAAACTCCCTATCTACTGCATACCATAATATTCTTAAAGTTTGTACCACCCGGTAGACTAGACTAGACTAGTCAATAAACCACACTAAGTTTATACTGTAAATATATTTGGCCAATATGATTAAAAAACCTTTTTGAAGAATGTGAACTTTATATTTAATAATAAAAATTTTACTTGCATTAATTTACTGATAGTATACAGTGGGGTCAAAAAGTATTTAGTCATCAACCGTGCATTCTCCTACTTTAGAAAGATAAGACTTTGTAAGACTTTTTCACAGATAAACTTCAACTATAAGATATGGGGGTAAAAAAACACAAAATCACATCAAAAGACTTGATGAATGACCTTCAGAGAGCTGGGACTAAATAAAAAAATGCTGAAAAAACCCTAAATCCTGCAGTGCCAGGCGTGTTCCCCTGCTTAAACCCGTACATGTCCAGACCAGTCTGAAGTTTGCCAGAGAGCATATGGATGATCTGGAAGAGGACTGAGGGAATAACATGTGGTCAGATGAAAAACTTAACTTCCGAGGAAGAAGAATGCAGAGTTGCATCCCAAAACACTATAATACAGTGATAATACTTGGGGCTGTTTGTCTGTAAAGGGGACAGGACGACTGATCTGTGCTAAGGGAAGTATGAACCGGGCCCTATATTGTGAGATTTTAAGCCAAAACCTCTTTCCATCAGTGAGAGCATTGAAGATGGAATGTGGCTGGGTCTTTCAGCATGACAATGATTCCAAACACACCACTCGGGCAAAAAGTGGCTCCTTAAAAAGCATCTTGAAGTCCTGGATTGGCCTTCAAGATGAAAATTTGTGGAGATTTAAAAGTTCATCTTAGCCATGACAGCCCCAAAAAAAATCACTGCTCTAGAGGAGATCTGCATTAAGGAATGGGCCAAAATACCAGCTACAGTATGTGCAAACCTGGTAAAGACATACAGAAAACGTTGGACCTCTGTCATTGCCAACAAAGGTTATGTTACAAAGTATTAAGTTGAACTATTGACCAAATACCTATTTTCACCATGATTTTAAAATAAATTCTTTAAAAATGCTACAATGGTATTTCCTATTATTTTTCTCAGTATTTTGGCTCTCATAGTTGTAGTTTACCTACGAAAATGACAGTAGGAGAACTCGCTCGAACAGTTGCTGAATTAATACTTTTTGGCCCCACTATATTGGTGAATTGGTAAAATTATATCCTCAACTTAAATGCAAATAAGTTATACTTATAAACTGTAAAGTATTTAATGATACTGAACATTTTGTAGTCTCCATCACATTAGCTATGCTTATATCTGGCACTTGTGTTCTAAGCAGGATTTTCAATAACAAAAATGTTGCTTTTCAACCAAATTGTAACAAAGAACAAATTATATAGGGTTTTTAAACTTATTTCATTAAACAGAATGTGACACAGGATTTTTGTATGCTGTTAAGGGAAAAAAAAGATAATTCCACATCAAGTGTTAAATATAGAGGAGGAAATATGATAGTCAGGACTTCCAATGAATAAGAAGCACCCTGAACCAAAATGGCTACCACAGCTTTCTGCAGAGCAATGTAATACCTGCTGGTATTCGCCTATTCACCAAAAACATAAGCCCAAGCTCTGTCAGATCTTTCTCAAAACAAAAAAACTAGATAACAAGCTCAAAAACATGAGGGGGTCTGAACAGTCTCCAGGCTTAAATCCTATGGTGCTGCATTGGAATAAACTGGACAGAAGAGTGAATACATAGCAACCTACAAGTGGCCCACATGTATGGAAACGTCTGCAACAGATATAGATGAAGTTCCTGAAGGATATTTAATTTACGATGTAAAAGAAAGGTGGTATAGAAAGGCTTAGAATACATTACATACAATACATACAAGTAAACGCCAACATTTTTAAAACTAAAAGTTTGTGTGCGCTGTAAAAAATCTAAACTTAATTAAAAATAAAATATTCTGACTGCATGTAAAATAATAAATATTTTAATAACACATTAAATTAAAAAAGAAGGTGGAGCCATTTGTTTACATCACTAATATGCTAATATGTAGGTCAGAACACATAAAAGTAGATAAACCTAGTGTCCTTACGACATCTCTGTCATGTTTTCTTTAGTCCTATAATGCCTAAATGAATACATTTGAACCACACATACATGTATTACAATTTCAAGACTGATGGATTACTTAACTAATGTTACATATTTAACACTGGCTGGTCATATTGAATTGGAGACATACAGATATTTGTATTTCATGTTGACTTTCACTGCATATCTGTTTATTATTTGTTGTAATGCTGTCGTAATTGCTGCCATATACAAAAACCAGAGTCTACATGAACCAATGTACATTTTTATTGCTGCTTTACTTTGTAATGCTTTGTTTGGAGCCACTGCTTTTTATCCTAAAATGTTAATAGATTTAGTCTCTGAACAACAAGTTGTTTCTTATCAGGTTTGTTTATTTCAGGCTTTCCTGGTTTATGCTTACGGATGCTCAGAGTACACACTGCTTTCAGCTATGGCTTATGACAGATACATATCAATATGTAAACCTTTACAATATGCAATGATTTTAAGACTTCACAACGTGAGAAAGCTGTTGGTTCTATCATGGTTCTTACCCATTACTTTAATTGGCTCTCTTGTTATATTAACATCCCAACGTGAGTTGTGTAGATTTCGATTAAATCGTGTATACTGTGATAATTACTCAGTTGTTAAATTAAGTTGTATAAACACAACCATAAGCAATGTTTATGGACTTTTGCTTTTATGCATTTTTGTGTTTGTACCCATCATCTGCATTATCTATTCATATAGTAGAATATTGTATGTGTGTTTAAAAAATTCACAGATTTTCAGAAAAGCCTTGCAGACCTGCTTGCCCCATCTTATCATCATCATTATATATTCCGTCATTTCATGTTTTGAAATTATAAACAACAGACTTGAATCCAATCAAATACCACATGCATTAGCCATGCTACTCTCAGTCCAAATTTTATTTATCCCTCCTTTATTCAATCCCATTATATATGGATTAAAACTACGGGACATTTTTAATAGCATTAAAAAATATATTTTATGCACAGCGTGAGAATTGGTTAGCTGTTGTGTTTGGAACACTTATCAAATCTGCTATGGTCAAAAGCTTAAACGTTTTAATATATTTTTTTGGAATCATAAATATTTTCTGTTAATTCAGAAAGATCAAAGTTTTGATTTTAGTAAAGAAAACATTTACGTACTTAATTAATGTGAAATTTAATTCCATAGGCATATTTACTGTATTTTTTCTTTCCACATAAATATGTTTCATACTGAATTTTACCCATTGTAAATTTAAAATTAGAATTTACCATGTTGTCATATACTTTAGGATGTATTTACTGTATTTACCAGCATCAAAAAACTTGAATTATGTAAACAGATAAGTTAGTTTTGGGATTTAGAATTGATTGCTGTCTTGTCTTTTTTATGTAAAGTAAAACCTTGTATAATTTGTGATAAACTATAGTGGTACACATTTATTTATTTATTTATTCATTATCTTCCTCTTAATCCTCTACTACAGTCACAGGGGGTTCCCCATGCTCATCCATGGGGAAAACATTTCGGGCACTGGGCAAATACACCCAGGACAGGGTGCCAATCACTCACACACAAATGAATGTACAGGCACACAGACTATATGGGGAAATTTGGAGCAGTCAGTTTACCTGGAGAAAACCCACACAGACACGGGGAGAGCACAGAGAGGCAAACGTGCTAACCACTAACCCACTGTGCCACCCCAGATATATTTGTATTTTTAAAAAATATGTATGCAAAACGTGAATTAAATAAAACTAATTTGAGAACATTTTTATAGTTTTAATTGTATCTCTATTATTATTATGATTGTTATTCATATTATTAATTGGTGTACACCGCACATACAATATCTAGCATAACATATTTAGAGATTATTTTTTATTATAATGAACAAAAGAGGGGAAAAAAATATTGAATAAAAAATTATTATCAACAAAATATACACAGGGGGTTGCAACACAGACACACAGGACTACCAATCACAAATTCTAGTAAATGTGATTATTTTTTGATAATATTACAAACAACCTGGTCTTTATGTGAAGAAGTTTTATGAAAAACGTTTTCAGATTTATATTATTAACTTTTGAAAGTGGAATGACAGTTCCATTCACAGTAATTAGGCCCTATTAGGAAAAGGTTGGTCAAAATATTTACAGCATTAGAGGTCTTTTTTTTCTGTTCATTAAATCAATGTTAATATGGCTTGTTTAACTGTAAGTAAAAGAAGCAGGGTTTTAACAATAGGCAAAGAGTCTAACAGTTGAGGCTGAATTAGTAGTATTATGTTTTTTAAAAGAGAAAAAAAATATATTACTCAGATATTGAATTGCGTATTTGTACATGCAAAGCTTAAGCAAAAACACCTTGAAATTGCATTGTTTGAATATAAATCGCTAAAAGCGCCCTATCAGTAAAATTTTATTGAAAAAAGCAAGATATCAACACCCTGATAACAAGAAGAGAGGCAGGACAAAGCTGACTGCAGCACTAAAGGTCAGACAGCTTTTCCAACTTTTAATTAAGGATCTACTTAAACCACAAGTGAAATGATAAATTTAACAAGCATTGCAAAAACATTATAAAGCAATAAAGGACAGATAAATGCTTAGATCAATCACAACAAAACTGTTCAACCAAGTTGTTAGGGTTATAACAACCAGTTGTGTTTAGTAGTCAATGAGTATTTTGACGTGAAATTACTGTGAAGGCGCACACTAATCATCATCCAGTTCATTTTTATAAACACTTAGATGCATAATGTTAAAATGGGCAAATAAATGAACATCATAAAAACTAATCTACTCTAATCTAGTAGTGGGATGGGTGTTACACATTCAGCAGGACAAACCTAAGCCCACTGCCAAATTCAATCTGCCATGTATACCTAAATGCCAATGTCTCAAACAAGTGTAAAATATATGTCCTCCATCCAAACTGCACAAATTGAGTGATTTTGATATATGAATAAGAAAAATTTCTAGAGATTTAAAAACAAAGCAAAAGCTAAAATATTTTTTAAGATATTGCTTATTGTCAAAATTAAATACCAGGCAAATTGAATTTAAATTTTAAAATTAAACACCCCATAGTACTGTACATTTGTAATAAGAAAGGGGGTGGCTCTGTTTAGGCATACTATTAAATCACTAAGGAAACTGGGTTGAAATTAAAGGGTATAAAAGAAGATTAGACTTCCGTTCAAGCACATTTTTATTAAAGCTTTACCAGCAGTACACTACCTAAATTACTACCATGACATCACAGCTAGAAGTCTGATGGATTATTTTTCCAATGTTACATATTTAACACTGGGTGGACATGTAGAGCTGGAGAAGTATAGATATTTTTATTTTGTACTGTCTTTTACAATATATTTGTTAATTATTTGTTGCAACACTCTGGTAATTAGTGCCATCTACAAAAATCAGCGCCTGCATGAGCCGATGTACATTTTTATTGCTGCTTTACTTTGTAATGCCTTGTGTGGTACAATTGCTTTTTACCCAAAACTCTTAATCGATTTACTGTTGGCAGATCAAATGATTACACATCAAGCTTGCTTATTTCAAGCCTTTTGGCTTTACACCTATGGAGTTTCAGAGTACACTTTGTTATCAGTTATGGCTTATGATAGGTATGTGTCTATATGTAAACCATTACAATATACAACTCTTATAAGAATTTATACTGTAAGAAAGCTGTTGTTTTTGTCATGGTTTTTACCTGCAGTTGAAATCGGTTCAGGTATAGTCCTGACCTCCCAACTTGAGCTGTGTAGATTCCGATTGAACAGAATATACTGTGATAATTATTCAATTGCCAAGTTAAGTTGTAATGACACATCGGCAAGCAATTGGTATGGACTTTTTCTTTTACTCATTGCTGTATTTTTACCTGCATTTTACATAATCTGTTCATATATTCAAATACTAACTGTGTGTTTAAAAAACTCAAGTAGTTTTAGAAAAAAGGCTCTACAGACCTGCCTGCCTCATTTGATTGTTTTCACTATGTGCTCAATAATCTCATGCTTCGAAGTCATAAATAACAGGTTTCAATCTAAACAAGTACCACATATAATTGCCATGATCATGTCAGTTGAAAATTTAATTATTCCTCCTTTACTTAATCCTATAATTTATGGATTTAAAATGCAGGAGATTTATTTTAGCATCAGAAGGCTGATTATTTACAAAAGGAGAGTTCACGTAACATTTTAGGTTTCAAATATCTATTTAAAATCCTTGATTGGATTGTGGAAAATATTTAATAATAAAGGTGTATGATGTTAAGAATAAAATTTTGGTTTGGTACATTAAGAGTTGCTTACTGTGTTTTAGTAGAACAGGTTTAAATGTTAATGATTACACTACTGATTAACAGCCTTGATAAGTGGACCATTCACCTTAAATGTGTGTTGTTAAAATTGTTAAAATTACCTCTTATAACCGGTTGTTAGGAATTGTCTATACAATTTTCTTATCAATTATCTTTTTACAGAATTGTTTTATACTTTCAGTTGGCAAAACCTTTCTTAATGCAAACAGAGTGCTAATATGAAATAAATCATGTTATTAGTACAAGATTGCAAAAATTTATAAAAATATTTGGATTAGTGGTTAAGATGCAAAGTAAATTTTGCTATCTTGGCTAATAGCAGTCTATTGTAATACCCACAATAAAATGGTATACCATCTGTAAATAAATTACTAAGAAAGAATACGTTTAATGAGGTTTAGTTATTTAAGTATGTTACAAAAAAAATTATTACATTAATAGTGGTATAATAAGCCACTACAATATACAAGCTACATTCAAAGGTCAAATGCCATGTACTGGAAATATACTGCTAATCTGTTTGAAATATTTAATGCCACAAATAAGTGTCTGAAAGTGTAAACAGATTACAGAAAATCCAACACCTTGGAACGGGCCTATAATTTTTTTTTCTCCAGGTGGTCAAGCTAAAATACAGAGTAGTTGGGTTTGTGCCATTTTACGTTGTGCTTCAGCAGAAATCAAAAGTTTAAAGCTACAAATATCATGACATTAGCAATCCTAAACTGGAATAGTTTCGCAAAAATTAATTTACTTAAAGAGCAATTGTAGATAAAGCTTCTGATTTTCTGTAATCTTATCAATGTTTCATAGAAATGCAATGTTCTCCACACTGTCATTTTTTTTTTAGATATTGGGATCATGTGGCTACAACAGCTGATTTTCCTGAACATCATATCTACGAAAAGGAAACTGTGCCAAGCCAGAGCTAGTCCACATGAAGTGCATCTCTTTGTGCCCAATAAACAACCAAAACATTTTGTTTAGTCATCTTTATTAAGACACAGGATTACTGAGAAGTTTGTTCACATTTGCGTTTTTGTAGTACATGATTTTATACAACTTAATCTTAGAAAAAAAATTCTCTACAATGCTAAATATGTACTGATTTCATAATATGTCTGTTTCTACCCACTTGGCTAATTGAGCTTTAGGTTTCCCAAAAATCTTAAATCTTTTGATGTTGCACCAATGAATACTTAATATAGCAGCAAATGGTAAAAGGACAAGCAGTCACATTTTAGAAATAGTTTTCAAGTTGTGATAAAATGTATTAACATGTAGTGGATATACAGCAGAAATGAAGCAGCGGGCCACATTACCAATCAGGTACAAATAGGCATGTGACAATAATTACATGATTCAAGTCAGATGACTGGAAAAAGTTCCACAACATTAAACAAATTTGACCAAATTTTGGACTGTTGTACTACTGTTTCGTTTTTCTCTTGGGTGTGGTTCCCATGGTGGGGTAAAGGCTTCTTAATTTGAACAAAAGTACTCAGAACACATGATTTAAAGATGAGTTAGACCCAACAAAATTTAAGCGAATTAAAGAAACATTGTTCGCCCATAAACTTGAATTTAGTTTGTTCTGTCATATTTGGTTAACAGTAAGAACTGGAATGTTTATTAATTTGGTTGTGTTGATGTTGAAGGTCATAAATCTATTTACACAGAAATGAAATTATTAGAAAATGCTCAAGAACACCAATAAAGACTGGACTAACAGAATGAACTCCACATGGCCCAGTTATTAAAAAAACAAAAACAAATAAGAGTTAAATTAACAGGAAAAATCAAGTCAGCTATATTTTAGTACACAGTAAAGACAAACCTCCTAAAGATTTTTGACATTTTTTTTCTTGCCTACATATAGGCAGTAACAAAAGAAGCAAAATGGAAAGAACATAAATAAAATGGAGGGAAAAAAAAGTAACTGAAAAATGTCTTAAGTGCTTTTCCGATCTTGTGGTAAAACGCGTGGGTTTGAACCTAACCCATTTAAGAATTACCTAATTGAAATACAGCTGCCAGGAGGTATTAATGTAAAATTATATAAATTGTGGCCAACAGTCTAGACAATCTATAGGACTATGTGTTGCATTAAAGAAAAAAAATGCTTTGCTAAAATGTCACATATACTCTCTGGTGCTTTTGGTTTAGTAGGCACTGTCAAAAACTATTGCGATGCAGGTGCATCAGTGCTGCAAGAATCAAGCCTTGTGCCAAAATGCATGACAATTTTACATAAAACCAGCTAAGTTCTTTTTTTTTTGTTAATTGAAACTGTTTTCTGATGTTTTCGAGTTGCAGATTAGTCAGACAATGAAATAATAAAATGAATAAAAAGATAAACACAGTAAAAAGCACAGCAGCTTTAACATGCAAATATCCACATCTGTCCCAAAGCATGCAGTTTAGAGGGTCCCAGTTAAACAAGACCAACATACAGAAGTTTGTTTTTGGGTTAAGCATACGTTTAGTTGATGTATACACAGTGAAAATCACCACCTCTTTTCAAAAATGTAACAGGGAAGACAAACACGAGCTGACCATTTTACAGGCTTTGTTACATCGATAAATGTGCTGCATCATGGTTCTGCATAAAGAATAAAAACCACCTGCTGCTGTTGGCACTTCTGGAGACGATTAGTACACAGAGTAAATTATTCACCTGCCCTGAGAGAACTTAAAGGATAATAGTTGATCCCTAAAAATAGGGGGACATAAATAAACCATACAACAATCCAGCTCAAGCAGGTTTCCATTCCTTCAATTCCAAACATTGCATTTAACTTCCAAATATTTAATCATTCTATTCACAGTGCAGCAATATGGATAAGAAAATGGATAAAATAGGTAGATATTACATACAGACCACAAAGTAATGCTCAAAACAAAAACTTTACATTAAAACTTCAAAGAAAAAAGGGGTTTTATATATACAGTACCAGTCAAAGGTTTGGACACTTTCTTTCCTCCATGTATTGTCCTTGTTATTAGTTCCCCTTACTGTAAAGATGGACTTCGTAGTTCTGCAATTCAAGACTGTAGTCCATCTGTTTGTGGACTACAGAACATACTGTGTTAACCCCCTTTACTCTGTTCTCTAATGGCTAGTACCCAAATATAGCAGGTACCATTTGGTTGGTGCATTATTCCTATCCCAGCAGTGTCACTGAGGTGTTTAAATGAAACTACAGCAGCACTGCTGCAC
>JAOUQT010343875.1:0-12727 GCA_025769995.1 Xyliphius kryptos | reverse complement strand
GGGGGCGGGGGGGGGCGGGGGGGTGAAAATGAGCTTATAAGTCTGGTTACTGAACACACACCACTTGAAACATGTTATTACACAGTGTTGTACTTCTGGGCAGTAGCTTGTCTTACACTTCCTCAAATCCGCACTCTTATCTCCCCACACAGACATTTGACAGACAAGCCACAGGTACTGTATATTACATCTACTCTAACTCCCTTTAATAAATGTGATTGTGGTTCTGCTGCCACAATAAGTTATTTTAATAATAATGTTACCTTTATTTCTTAAAAGTAAATATGTAGGATACAAATATTACTGTCATTATCTATAATACTCTTGGTCCACCTGTGCACCACCACTCAACCACCTGTTATGCATGTGCATTGCTGATTTCTGGCACTTGATTTAATTGCCATCTGTTATGTAAGAAGACAGGTTAAAAGTGGATTTACAGCCAATTATCAGTCACTTAGACCATGTTTGGACTACAGTGTTGATTTTCACTTCAACTAATAAGCTCTGACAGAATCAAATCCCCAATGTGTTTAGTTTCTACATTCTGTTTAAAATTTGAACCAAGCTGCCGGATAATTAATTTGCCTCCAAAAAAGTTCACTTTTAAAATGTTGTGTAACTGCACATAAATTCACAGAAGGATACACTGTACTGACCTGTACCCAGCATTTAGTGACCTTGTCAACCCACCTTATCCACCCATCCCCATGTTTTCTTTTGAATGTTGTTGGATTTGGGTTCATAGTCTCTCTTCATGCATAACTAGAGTTGATCGGCTCTAAGATGTTAATGCTCTTAGGTGAATAAGGCATGCTTAATAGGAGTGAGGAACAGGGTGACTGGCTACCATCTTCATGCCGCTCAGGGTTGTGCTAAAGCAGCTGAACACATAGGACAGATCTGGTCCATAGAGGGGGTTAAATCGTCATATTCATCCAACATTTTTTTTTTTTTTTTTTTTTTTTTTTTTTCCTTCACCAGTCCTAATTATTCCGACTAAGAAATAAGACTGTTTAATGTTTTATAATACAGTAGTTGACGCTGTCAGTGTGTGGAAAGTAGTTTAACTGTTATCTTCAATCTGATGCCTAGAGCCACAATGACAAACTGCTTCTTATGCTTATCTCTGCACTGAGGGTGTATACAGTTCTCATGTTTTAATTGGGATGCCTTAATAGAGCCTGTGTAAAATGAATTGATATGATGGAAAGTGAAGAGTGGAAAAAGAAGGCTAATGCAGAGGAAATAAACTATGAGAATCAAAGACGAAAATAAATTATGTATCACATTCTCTTTTATCGTCGTCCCCTTCAGCGAAATACTTTGTCACTACCTTTATGGAAAAAAAAATGACGTGACCGGTCCTCCTATTCCCCCAGTTTGATACTAAAGGTTAATTGTCAACCACTTAATACTTTATTAGGGTTTTTGTTTCTATAGAGCATGTCTTGTTTAGAAGTCCTGTTTTATAAATGTGTTACATAAGAAAAAATAAATGATTGCTAAAGTCACACCCATCTTATAGAATCTAATTTCTCACTTCATGCATCATTGTCTGATATGTTTAAGTGTGTTTAAGTATTTCATTGTGCCATACATCTGAAATCAACCCTTCTAGATTGGGACTAATATACTTATGGAACTGCTCACATCACAGAAAGTGCCCTATGTTATGCCATAGAAATGTAAATTTAAATCGTGTGTTAATAATACAGTGTATTGGATTTTTTTTTTTTTTTTAATCGTATCAAATCAAATGTGGGGGATTTTGATGTACTTAGCCGTTGGCTTAAAGCATTACTATCTGATCAAAATGTCATGAAGGCCCTGCTTTTATGCCATAGTTGTTGAGTTTCTTGGGGTTGCCAAGAAAATTCTCTTATGTCCTGATTTTTTTATTATTAATATTTTTTTTGTAGACTTGGAATTGGTGAACCTTTGTGAATTAAATACTAACCCAAAAAAGATGTGTGTAAAAAGTATGTGAGCTCTTTAAAAATGCTCATAAATACATTTGTTCTCTTCTGTGTCTTAAGTAGCCAGTCCTTCAAACCAACATGATTGAGTCATTCAAAGGATGCCAGGCGACGATGTTGCATATACTCTGCATCATACTCTGTAATATATGAGGCATTAGTTGAAGTTTAAAAAAAAAAGTACAACAATTATAAAAACAATCAGATGAAAGCATAATTTTTGACCTTGCGTACTCCTGTTTTGGAGATGACCACTGTCTACTGTCCATTATTTTAATTCTAATTATAAGATTAGAAACACTCAATCATTGATGCCCTGATTTGTATATAACTTTGACAGACATATACTTTTAATCTCACAACCCCACATAGACCACCTCTATTCAGCCTTAACACAAGATTCAGTCATGGGTCGTCTTATCAGTTCTTTTAAAACCGTATGCCGACAAAAGTCAGCATATCCTTTGGTAACCTTATACTCACATTTAGGGAGATCTAGGGAGTTTTGTCATGGATAATACTTAATCATAACTAATTATAAGCTGCTTTACATTGAAGGTAATTGTTTTTTTATGAAAGGATGTTACTGTCACTGAAGCCTTCAAAGAATGAAGACTAACATTTATTACAATTATGCATGTTTCACTTTCACAACAGCATGATGATCTCCTCATTGAGGTCATTTTGCCTCTTGGCTAGACTATTTTTTTTTTTTTTTTTTTATTTCTTTTCTCCATCAAACCTTTTTACTGATCTCAGACTGCTGAAGCTACATTTACTTTTGTCTACCGCCACTAGCGTCCTGCTACCCACTTCAGATTTAAATAACTAATGTACTATGAAGCTATAAATGGATGGATACATTTTGAGTTAAAGGCACTTATCAAGCCCCAAACTATATCAAAAATACTTTGTCCATCTGAAACTGTTTGATTTGATCAGTTACTTAGTATAAAAATAAAAAGCAAAATTTTTTTTTATGTACTTCCGTAAATGGAGTGGAACGAGCATCCTCTGAAATTCAAAATATGCAGTAATACAAAGATGGATTTGCATTCTTTTTTTTCTTTGATTTTAATAAATCTTGCAAAAAACTTGGAAACTGAATATTTTATTTACTTATTACAATACACATCATGAATGGAACAACTCTTGTTGGGTAGCTGGGGTTAATCAGAGCTGCAGGCTTTTAAACGGTTTCTACACCTTCTTTAAACTGCAAGCATTCACTAAACTTATTTGTATATGCTTGCATGGATTAAATGTCAAATTTAATTACACTGCAAATAGACAGTCTAATTGATCAGTCAAATTACTGAGTAACTTGCACTTACATTTTATCCAAAAATCACTTTTTGGTTGCCTTTTTTCAATTTGCGTTCATTTCTGCATATATAGTGATTAACCCGACATAAGAGGATGCATGATTGTTTCACAGCTGCCACATTGACAAGGACTGATAATAAAGGGCAACAGCCCTCACAAGTTAAAGGATGAGGAAACCAGGACAGGCCATCAGTTCTCCAGAAAGGCAGACACATTAACAAACATATCACACATTCCTACCCTGGGGTAGTTTAATAGATACAAAATTTTGTAGATTTTTACTATCTATTTGGTTTTGGACTGTGTGGTGCAACACAAAGTGAGAACTTTACAGGATGTGTTTGAACCTGTCAAGAAATCAAACCGAGCAACGTCTGTCTGTGATGCAAGACTGCTAATTTCCATGTAACCATCAACCTGAACTGAATCGATACCCTATAATCATAGCTTGAATTGTCTTATCATATTTTCTTATAAATTAGAGTAAAAGTGTGTGGATGTGTCTACATTCCTATATCGGGCCAAAAGTATTTGATCACCTGCCTTGACTCCCGTATAAGCTTATAAGCTTGATATCTCATTCTTAATCCATAGGGTTTAATATAATGGCAGTTTACCCTTTGCAGATAGATCAGCTTCAGCTCTTCTGGGAAGGCTGTTTATAAGGTTTAGTTAGTTTACATACATTTGTGAAATCACACACTGATGTTGGACGAGAAGGTCTGACTCTCAGTCTCCGCTCTAATTCATCTTAAAAATATTTTACATCATCCATGTCTTTATGGACTTTTTTGTGCACTGGTGCACAGTCATGCTGGAAGAGGAAGAGGCCAGCCCCAAACTGTTCCCACGAAGTTGGGAGCATGGAATTGTCAAATCGTTTTGTTTGCTGAAACATTTAGTTTCTTTCACTGGGACGAAGGGGCCTTTCACCACTGCGGCTGACGCTTTGCATTGCACTCGGTGGTGTATGACTTGGATGCAGCTGCTCGACCATGGAAACCCATCCCATGAAGCTCTGTGTGCACTATTCTTGAGCAAATCTGAAGGCCACATGAATTTTGTTCTGCAAAGTTGGCGACCTCTTTGCATTATGCACGCCAGCATGTGCTGACCCTGCTCTGTCGGCTTACGTGGCTTACCACGTCGTGCCGGAGTAACTGTCGTTGCCAGACACGTCCAATTTCTTATATTACAGTTGACTGTGGAATATTTAGGAGTGAGGAAATTTCACGACTGAATTTGTTGCACAGGAAGCATCCTATTTAGAGTTCCATGCTGGAATTCACAAAGCTCCTGAGAGCGACCCATTCTTTCAGAAATGTTTGTAAAAACAGTCTGCATGTTACATATGTGTGTTTATATCAATGATCTAAATAGTTTTATTCCGTTCTCATCTTGTTTGCTTTTATTCATTTGGAAAATTATACTTTTCATATTATTCCAAAAATGGTGTATTAAATTAAGGAGCCCTAATTGTTTATAACTAATGTTAATTTAAAAGCAAAATAGATTTTTTTTGTTTAAAACAGAGTGCAGCCAGCTGGCAAGCTTGGCTGGATTCATTCACAGGGATTGTTTTATTAATAGTAGAATAGCATGCATATTATTAATTCCAATGGGCTTACAGTAGTAAGCTGTTAATTAGGCCAACACTAATAGGATGTATCTGTGTCGGAGTTGACTGAGCTGAAATATTCACACCATGTAAACCACTCAATTTTGCTTGAATGATCTAGGACCAGTTTTGCTTCTCTCTCAGGTGATGGACAATGGATCAGTTAGGGATGAGAAGTGGTTCATAATGTTGTGCGTTAGCTGTGAATTTTTCTTTGTTATTAACAAAGAATGTATTAAATCCAGTTATTGACCTAACTGACCAATAAATACTTACCTTAGCATAAAAAATGCAGTTATTTTCTCTATATTTTCAGTTTATTATTATTATTATTATTATTTTTAAATCCCTCTTTGAAGTGTCTTAAAGGATTTTGATGACGATCTTTACCAAGCTGTCAATGGTGCACCCTGCATTTTGATTTAGGGCATGCCAGTGTGTCTGCTATGATGACGATTTATAGGTCTGTTTTGTGAATCACATGCTATAAACCAATCTTGTCACTTGCCATTACTTTCAAGTGCCTGGTGCGGATTTTTACCATATTTTAACAGTACAGTGCAGTTATGTGTAAATTGAAATTTAACACCATTTGCATGACCAAGCTGGGCCAGGTGGTAGTTTAAACATGTATCATAAGATTTAAAATATTATTTAGGTGTCTGAAGTCATTTTTAAACACAAGTGAACAGATGAGTGCAAATGGAGATGGTGTCTAGAATCTCATGTGCATGCAGTTAGTTGGAGAGATCTACTTGTTTGGGATTCCTGAGATATCCAAAGCCTTTTCAGACAAATCTTAAAAAAAATAATTGAATTCCCTTTATGGTCTTAACAAAAAGCCATTCAAATATCTGTTCATTAATGAACTTGTTTAAATTAAAGAAGCAGAACTTTGCGACACCATGAGTGTCTGATCATTTAGGGTATACTTAGCCTACCCTTTTATGAAACTTCTCTACTGCTGTCAAATTTTTGGAGTCAGTACCCAGAGCTATTTACCAATTATTAGTATTGAAACAAAAAGTCTTGAACAAGGACCGCTCAAGAAATTATTATTGTTTATTAGTCTTCTGCTTTCTTTTATCCTCGCTCATGCAGAAAGATATTTATATTCAATTGTTTGAGGCAATTACTAACTTCATGGCAGAAAATGCGACCTTAGACTTGTAGATGCTAATCCTGATCAGTACCAGGTCACACTTTTCAATGCTAAAGGTCACAGCTTGATGAAGCCAACAAGACCATGTTATCTCCAAAGAGCAGAGATGTAAGCACAAAGCAGCCACTCTAAACAGCCTCCAACCACCAGCTGTATCTTAAAATCCTGTCTATCATGAACAAGACCCAATAAGGGACATGATTAATGCATGACTAGTGCCTGCCATTTTTACTTTACTTATCCACCTTTACGTTTACTTATCTTTACCAGTTTGTGGCATGACTTAAGATTGTGGTGCACCAAGAAACTAAATCAATGTCCCATCCTACATTGTGAAATTTCTTGGCTCCCCACAACATTACATTTATATTTGGTACATTGCGTTTGGTAATTGATCAGACACTTTTATCCAAACCAACTTACAAGTACCCCACTTAATAGTTGGGGTCAAAACACAGGGTTGTATACAGAATCCCTGGAGCAATGAAAGTTAGGGTCTTACTCAAGGACCTACATTTGTAACTTCAGTGGACCTGGGATTTGAACCCACAACCTATCACGACCCGTAGAAACAGGAGAGGCACACGCAAATCACAGTAAGAGCGTTGTTTAATGGAAAATCCTTTGACTTTGGGTGACGGACGTATTTATGAGGTAGCGGAAATCAGGCACAGGTGAAATCAATACTCAGGTGATGAGGAACGTGTACGTGAGTGGGTGTGTTCCGCTGGCTCGTTAATGTTCGTTACACAACCCTTAAATTGCTAGACCAAATCCTTGCCCCTGTGTTCTGAACCGAACAAAGTTGGAATACATGTAAGTCGCTTTGGATGTAAGTGGGATGTATGTAATGCATTTGTAATATTTAGTGTAATATTGTTGAATCCTATAAAACAAGTTAAGTTTTTCAGTACAGGACAGATAGAATACACAAGCTGTGTAGAAGATGGTAAGGGAGAAGTCAAAAGGAGTTGGTGAGAATACTCACATTGGGAACATGTGACTTGGCATTCCTCAGCATGCTGGACTTTCTAATCCACACATTGGCTCTAGACACTTTCCAAGCTCATGGTCGGTAGCTGGGTGTCTAACGGCTTCAAAACTGCCCTTTCCACCACTGGGGCTTTTTTGCAAATGTAAATGGTCAACCGTATTTGTATGCCATTAAATGGAAGCACCGTGAGTGTTGATGCTTTACAGCTAAGCTGACACATTGCAGTATTGTGCATTGAAATTATGGATACCCTAGCGTCTTGGCTGTCAGTTGTTTGACTGGGCGCTGGGCTTTCACCTTTAAAAGCCACAGTAGCTCCACTGCCCAGTATAATGGGGACTAGCCACATGCTGATGCATTTTCATAATGTACCAGAGCACTTCCACATCATTCCAGCTTCTGTAGCTATCGATGTGGTGATTGACACAGTCTCTGACTTAAACTCAGATTTGTTCATAGTAGCGTTGGTGTTTATTCCTCTTTTTTTCCCTCCAATTTAGCAAAGGTACTGGTACAGGAAATAGACACAGAAGATGAGCACATTTAAGATACAATTCATGGCATTGTGTGCCCAGAAGTGCTTAATCTCCCTCAAGTTCTTGCTCCTTTCCTAACAACAAAGTTAAAATTAATGTACTAAAATCTAAATTCTGTTTGCTGGCATCTTCATGTGAACTGTGGCTTCAAACCTTATTTCTACCCTTACAGTTAGTACGCCCACAACAGGGTGACTAAATTTGGTACTTTCTGGCTGATTGACCAGATCCTGTGGCAGGTCTGGCCGACAAAAGCCCAATGAACTGCCTTTCAGGCCTTCAGTGCTTCAGTTTTTCCATTTTATAAAGGCTGCCCATATTTTTTCTAGATACTAAACTCTAATTTGAGGACCATTGCTATTTTACGATCACTAACATGAATATAAATAATGCAAACATCATTGTTTAATGTTCTTTTAAAAATGACATTTTAAAATGGTGCATTCAGATCTTTAACACTGACCAAAATAAGTCATAGTATGTTACATTCTTTTCATTTATTGCCAACAACAGCAAATCTGATTGTAAATTCACATTTTTAGTGATCCATGTGATGGCCTTCACCAGACTATATTGCCGCTGCTTGTTAGTCGTTTTAATCTGGTATTCATAATGCACTATAAGTGCATTCATAAAGCTTTATAAAGTATCAATCATAATTATTAGTCATCATAATCATTGATAATCATAGTCATAAATTGTTGTAGCCATTTGACGTTAGGCTATATAACAGAGACATAATGCGTTATTTAAACAATTATATATTCTTACTTGCTGGCACGGTGGCGTAGTGGTTAGCACATTCGCCTCTCAGCGCTGGGGATTCCTGGTTCGAATCCCAATCTGGGTGGAGTTTCCATGTTCTCCCTGAGTCTGCGTGGGTTTCCTTCGGGTCCTCCGTTTTCCTCCCACATTCCCAAAACATGGGTTCAAGGTAAATTGACTGTCCTGAATTGCTCTGTATAGTGTGTGTGTGTGTGTGTGTGTGTGTGTACTTAGCGATGGATTGGTGTCCTGTCCTGGGAGTATCTGCCCAGTGCCTGAAATGTTCCCCCCTGGATGGGCATGGGGAACCACGCGACCCTCACGACGGAATAAGCGGAAGATGAATGAATGAATGAATATTTTCTTACTTAAAACATGATTACACTTCACGTAAAGTCTGTAAAGAGCAATTAAAAATTGGTATGTATTATGTATCTTGTCTTTTTTCAAAGAGGTAATTAACGACATGTTATAAAAGGTTATAAGCACTCTTTATAGGCATTAAGTAAACAGATAAAAGCACTTATACATTTATTTTCAGGAAAAGCACTCGTTAAGAACAAATAAGTCTTTGTGTCACTGGTATTTATAATAAGTTCATTGTGCATTGTCACTTTGTGTTATAAAGCCTTATGGCAAACTTTGTGTGGTTATGGACAATAACAATGGCTTATAAGTTGTGTTATGAATAGTTTATAAAGCTTTTTAAGTGTGTTAAATGCATTATGAATACCAGATTTATGTAATTGTCACCAATTTTACACCTGAGGCGATTAGGGCGTAGAAGTTTTTCAACTACTTTCATAATAAAAATTAACTCACATACACAGATATACACTTTTTTATAATTTTAAAAAAAGAACATCACATTAGGTCAATTAGTAGATTAACCAAATCAGATGGGTCAAACTTTACTCTGCCATGGAGTCTTGAATATCTGGACTAAAGAGCTAGATAATGGGTGAGAGGTGGGTGTGTTAATAAAGCGTTAGCTAAAGCGATCATGTTCCCTGCAAGAGTATGCACAGCCAATTATCGAGACAACACAAAGTACTTAATCTAAATCCAGCCGGGCTCAGATGATTTAGACAGGAATTTTAAGAGTAATGATGGTAAAATATCGGCATTAATGGCTTTGATGTACACTCTGCTGAACTCGCTTGTAATAATTCACAGTGAATGCAGCTTTGATGTTATGTAGAGGATGAGCTTCTTTGTGCATGAATCTAACATCATCTTCTGTCTGTCTTACAGCTCTTCCCAGCTACACCTGTGGTAACCCTGGCCAGCTGCACAATGGCCTCCAGCAGGGCTCCACCTTCAACATAGGGGATAAGATCCGCTACAGCTGCAGTCAGGGGTTCATTCTGGAGGGCCATGCTGTGCTCTCGTGCCTAGCGACATCTTCAGGCACAGCTGCCTGGGACTTCCCCCTGCCTTACTGTAGAGGTGAGACTATGCTGCATGGGGGAGCAAGTGGAGAATGGGGGAGGACATGTCTTTATCAGAGATGACTGGCACCCCGGAGTTTAACAGTGATGGGTTGCCATTAGCCGTTTGTCTTAGTTGACAGTGAGCAGAGAAAACCACCACCTTGGCACCTGCCAAGGTGGAGTGACATGAGCCGACACTTTGTCAGCGCTGTCAAACGGATCAGTTAATTTCTGGAAGAGAGAGGTTAGAACAGTTCAAACGGTGATTATTGAACTTTTTATGTTTTGTGAACATCACTCAATATTTATCTTGTTTAATTTGGTGTCAGAAGATTCTGGCAACACATTTAAACACAAATTTATTGAATTGTAATCCACAGACAATATATTCAAATTTAGCAACAAAATGTGAATTATTAAAATGTAATTAAAAAATGTGGCAAACGCTGTGATTTAATTTAAGTTTGATCTGTATGATCTCTGAAATATATGATACTGAAATATTTTTGGGAACCTTTTTTTTTTGTTGTTGTTGTTTTGCGCCAGGAGTTTTTTAGTAAAAAAAAAAAAAACACCTTTTCATTTATGCAACTAATATAGTTTTTAGCAGTCACCAAATAGTGAGCTTTTTCCTCGAATCAGATATTTGCTTTTTGTATAATGACGTAAATTAAAATTGTTTTACATATTCAAGTCCATGCACACATTTAAAAAAGTAACTCGCTAAAAAATACTGTATATGGTTCCTAATAATCAAATTCAAGACATCACTGGTGTAAAGAACATGATTTACTGCTAGTTCAATTGTGTTAGTAAAGTTAAACTTTTTTGCCTTGTAAAAAAAAGGTACAGGGTTTGATTTCCATCTGTAAAGGCAAGGTCCTTTCGCTTTTTTTTGTGCATTCTCATTATTCCTACATTAGTTATACTACTACCCCCAAGCGATCGATCAATGGCAATACAAAGTTGCACCTTGTGTAACCTAATGTTTGTCAGCGTGTCTGCTGTGCAGCGGATTGTTTTTTTTTTTACTTTATTTTTTTCCTTTTTTTCTTACTTGTCGAGGTGAAGATAAGCTAGCTTATCTGGTTCAAAGGCATTTCCAAAATGCACATGTTGTAATATCTTTGCTGTGCTGCTGGAAAGAACTTGATAAAATTGAGAAAAAGTTGAAACGCAATTGTTTTTTTAAATGAGTGATGGCTTTGGAGTTCATATATTATAAATAAACATATTATAGAGTGCTGTTTAGGGCAATTAACAATCTGTAATCATTATGTGAAATGGATGTAGTGTGAGTTGTAACTACGGTGTCCATGCAATTGGTTTCTTAAGTGGATTTATCAGGAAGTTTCCCAAGGACATGATGAGATAGAGATAGAGCCAAGTTTCAGCTTTGTGGGTATCTGCAAAGACCCCAATCCATCCAAGGTGATGGCGAACGAGCAATTGAACGTAGGAAGGCGAAAATACAGTTTTTCCAATGACCTGTTTTTCCAAGGACATGGTAGTTAACCAGGATTCCAAGTTTTAGCCTTGTAGGTGTTCGGGAAGGTCCCGATGTGACCCTGGGGGGTCTTGGCATTTGATGGCAATATCGAGCGAAGCATCAAATTTAGATCGGTGAAAAGTACGTTTGTTTTTCCATGGACGTGATGGGAAGCCACAATGCCGGATTTCAGATTTGTAGATACTCTGGAAGTGGGAGTGAGTCAGTGAGGACTTTAACATTTCTGTGTATAGAGATTTATTTCCACTTTATCCTTTCTAGAATCGCGGGGGGCTTCCACATGTCTATTTAGGGGAGAACATTCCGGCGCTGGGAAAATACACCCAGGACAGGGCACTAATTTATCGCTGGGCACACACATGCACATACAGACAATATGGGGCAGACAAGATTTAGAGCAGTCAGTTTACCTTGAATCCGTGTTTTTGGACTGTGAGATGAGACCAGGGGACCTAGAGAAAGCTCTCAGACACTGGGAGAACATGGTAACTCTACCCAGATTGGGGTTGGATTATTTTATTAATTAATAAACACAAATATTTAAAGTTTAAAATGCAATCTAAGACTTTATCTAAAAAAACTACATGTATTTAATGAAAAGTTATTAATGCTTAATTTTATTTAATGTTAATTTATGAAATCATTTTGGACAACAATAATAAATCAATGAGTAATTTAACCTGATCTTTTTTTACCATACATACACTCCTGATAATGTTAAGGTTTTCCTTTAAGGCATGGGACGATCATTTACCCAAATTAAGGCCATTACTGCAGCCCAATAACCACCAGACGGCATCTGCGATAGAAGGGCTTCAGAAAATACAAAATGTCAACGGCCATGTCGTCAACGCCACAAAATTGCCCATTTGCACTTTGCGGGGGTGTACCAAAAATGTACATCAGTTCCAGAGAGTGGATGCCCTTTATGAAGTCACCTTCAACACTTGGAACAACATTACCATTAGCTTCCTGAAAACACTTGCATGAAGCATGTCTAAACTATAGTTTGAAGTGATCAGCAAGAATAGTGGAGCTACTCAATACAGAGTCCTTTTTTTGACCCGTTGATATCTGTTTTTTTTTTTTTTTTTGTTGTCTCTTGTGCCGATTTCTTCTTTTAGCATTGTGATGCTCTACTTGAACCTTCTTAAGATCCAATAGTGCAAGATGCAAATTCTTTCAATTTTTTTTAACTCGTGTATGATTTTGTTCAGGACTGTATACTAATTTCATATCGGCTCCTTACTTTTAGTTTGTGGGGCTTCTTAAAACTTTGACAAACAATCCTCCAAGAAAACAGATTGAATACCTTGCACGATTTATGCAATGATTATTAATTTACTTAATTTGCTGGAACTTTATTATTATAGCCATATGTGCACATACATACCCACCTATAAA
>JAOUQT010343866.1:0-12727 GCA_025769995.1 Xyliphius kryptos | reverse complement strand
CCTCATTTGAATGTGTCTTGAGGAATTTCCACTGAAGTTGGATCAGTTGGTCATTTGATTTTGAGTAGGATTCCAAATCCAGACCTCCATGAGATCATCATTCTGATTTACATCTTGATCATCTTGATTATTTTCTTCTTAACGCATTCCACTATCTACTAAATAAAGATTTCCAACTGAAATATTTTATTCATTAAGATCTAGGATGCGTTATTTTAGTGTTTCCTTTATTTCTTTTGAGCAGTGTATATCTTTAAACTCAGTTAAGACGTTTAATGCAGGATTTTTCTTCTTTGACTCGCTTTTGGATTTTGTCCCATTGACGTACTCTTAAATTTTATTTGAAGGAGTGCATCAGGAGACTCAAGAGATGAATGCCGCGAGTCCAAACCTCGCTCGCTGCGGTTTACATGGAGCATGAAGACAACTTCGTCCATGGAACCTGGCGACATGATGCGCGAGATCCGTAAGGTGCTGGATGCCAATGGCTGCGACTATGAACAGCGCGAGCGCTTCCTTCTCTTCTGCGTGCACGGCGACGCTCGGCACGAAAGCCTGGTTCAGTGGGAGATGGAGGTGTGCAAGCTGCCACGCCTCTCGCTCAATGGAGTACGTTTTAAGCGCATCTCAGGTACATCGATCGCCTTCAAGAACATTGCCTGCAAGATCGCCGATGAGCTGAAACTCTGACCAGAACTAAGAACATCCAAGAGAAACCTCGGTGAGACTCATGATGGGCTTTCAGCGGTAAGTTTCGGTTCCCATTTAGCTAGACAAGAGGTGCTGCCTTAACCAAACTGATGTACGATGACTGTACCTTTTGCTTTTCCAATAACTGTTCCTAAAACGGCAATGGCTTCATGTCTGATGGAGGCAACAAGCATTCATTCATTTGAGACTTAAGGCAAATGAAGTGAGCATGCCTTTCTCAGCTGCATTTCAGTAGGCAGATTCATTTAGTGCAATAGCGGCTAAGTACGAAATAGGTGCTGCTTTTAAGACAAATTAACTTTTAAAACACCAACACTGGGAAGAAAACTGAAAAAAAACTTATGGTATTTTCAAAATGCAGTGGCTCAATGAGCATGCCTGAAAAGACTTTTATATACCATCCTTCTAGTGTAACCAAAATGCCAGCAGTGGAAATATATAGCAAATAGAAAGCATTATGCAAGTTATGGCGCTGCTAGTTATCGTCCATCACGAGAGTATTTGAACCAAATTATTTTAAAATCAACGAAACTTTATTGCCAAAAGTATGTGGACGTAAAAATACAAACCTTGGGCGGCTATAAGGCATCCTTACATGCGTCCTGGTTTGCAGTTAGCATTTAAAATTTTTGTTTTTATTTTTTATTGTGTAATCGGGCATTTATGTTGCCGCTAAGTTAAAGGCACACTGAATGTATGCGTGTTTCAGGGCTTTACTGAAATCCTAAGCCCAAACCGAACAACAAAAACGGCCTACGGTCTGTCCCTCGCCAGACACGAGTTATCTGTTTGAAAAGATTGTGTTTATTCCGTCGTCTACAAATACGTACTGATCAGCTTTTGCACTGTCAGGTTATGAGGTGTAATTCATCTCACTAAAGTGCATTAATGTTTCCGTTTAGTGACATGAAACTCCATGAAAGGTGATACCAGCTTGATTTCGTCTTTTCCATCATCACTGTTATAACACAGGATATCATTTGTGTATCGTTCTCTCCTATCATTTGTCACACTCCCACATTCTAATTGCACCCCTGTTGACTGGCACGGCTTTTGCAGAATGATAATTTTTTCAAATTAACCACTAAAACTGAATTGAATGTAAAGTGATGGGAAATTAACCCTGTTAGAAATATATTTGTTCATTCGTGATCTTCCGCTTAATCCTGTACCAGGGTCGCGGTGGGACTTGCATACACACTATACGGGCAATTTAGAGCACTCAATTTACCTTGTATCCATGTTTTAAAATGTGGGAGGAAACCCATGCAGACACGGGGAGGACATGGATACTCCACCCAGATCGGGATTCGAACCGGGAATCCCCAGCACTGAGAGGCGAACGTGCTTACCAACGTGCCGCCCAGAAATCTATTCATTCATTATCTCTCGCTTAATTCTGTACTAGGGTCGCGGTGGGGTTCGCCATGCCCATCCAGGGGAGAACGTCTTGGGCGCTGGGCAGATACACCCAGGAAAGGATGCCAATGTATCGCTGGGCACACACTCTCTCTAACATACACACACACTACAGGGCAATTTAGAGCATTCAATTTACTTTGTATCCATGTTTTTGGACTGTGGGACGAAACCGGAGAACCTGGAGAAAACCCATGCAGACACGGGGAGGACATGAAAACTCCATCCAGATTGAGGTTCGAACCAAGGATCCCCAGCACTGAGAGGCGAACGTGCTAACCACTAAGCCACCGTGCCGCCCAGAAATATATTCATTCATTATCTTCCGCTTATTCCTTTATGAGGGTCACGGTGAGGTTCCCGATGCCCATCCAGGGGAGAAAGTCTCGGGCGCTGGGCAGATACACCCAGGACAGGGCGCCAATCCTTCACTGGGTACACACTCACTTACACACAGCCACACACTATACAGGGCAATTTAGAGCATTCAATTTACCTGGAATCCATGTTTTTGGAATGTGGGAGGAAACCGGAGAACACGCAGGAAACCCACGCAGACACAGGGAGGACATAGATTCTCCACCCAGATTGGGATTCAAACCGGGAACCCCCTGCACTGATTTATAAATATTATATTTTTTAGCAAGTCCTAATTGTACTGTATATAAAGAAAACCTTAGGAAGCAAATACTGCAAAAATATTCCTTCGGTTCAGTTATTTATTAAATAATTCACTTTTAGAACTTACCAAATGTTTAACTGTTGGACAATCAAAAGCCATTTAATCCTCTTTGGGAACATTGGGTCCTTTTTGGGGACTTTTGTCTGTGAGACACTTATTGTTGAATGTGCAGTATTAAAATCATATTTACCAGTAACTTGTTCGGACCTGTGGTTGTTCAATAATCCATATGTCCAATGTCTAATAATCATGTGACCGGGTACAAGAATACGAACATGCAAAGTCTGATCTTGACAACATAGTTGTAGTTTTGTTGAAGTGCTTTATGGTATTAACATGGAGGGGTTTAGGATCTGAGATGTTAATGCTGATCAGGCTGGAAAATTCCACAAAATTAAGCATCTCTTAAGCATTTATAGTCTATTAAACAATAATAATCCAGATTGTGTACAAATGGAGGAATTCCAATACTATAGATTAACAAATATTACCGGGAGCAAAAGTGGATGTTCTTAAGTCCACCATCAGTAGAACACTGAACAACAGTGGTGTACATTGCAGAGTTCCAGGCTCTGAAGCCTCCACTCTCCAAAAGAACACAACTACATATATGCAATTTAATGAGCGTCAGTTTAAAAAGCCACAGAGCTACTGTGAACGTTCTTTGGGTCATAGTCTTGTGGACATGAGACATTAGATGGTAGTAAAACAATGGTGGTGTCAGTGTTGGCCTGCTGCATCTGGAAGAGCTTGATCGTGTTAAATCCTGAACGGTAAACACTAATGGAGGAATACAGTGTGGCCTATAAAATGGTCTTATTTATGCCCAGCAGGCACCTCACTCTGAGGTGCCTGCTGAGCATCCATCCAGCTACGTTTGTGTCACCTCATATGCAGAGTGGGTGGAAGGGGACACTCCCAGCCTCCTCCAATTCAGAGTGAGGCGTTGGGATTTATGAGGCGGGCTGCTTTTGGTGGGCCACACTGGATTCCTCGAAGCTAAAGTGTAAAGTTCCAATCGTGGTCCCACCAGATTCCTCAACGTTGTCCCATCACAAATAAGTAATATTGAATTGTTTGGCCCGATCCATAAATTAAGTAAAATAGTTAAAGTCTCAGTTGTTTCTCAGGAGCACTGGCGATGTTTGTGGTCCAAAACTAGGTGTTTTCGTTTCGTTGTCCAACCCCTGTATGCACCAAACAATTGTTTCAAACATTGATTAGTACGGTGTAACGCCTCCTTTTGTGGCCAATACAGCGTCAATTCGTTTTGGGAATGACATCTACGTCACGCACAGGGCGACATGGTGGTTAGCATGTTCGCCTCTCAGCGTTGGGGATTCCCGGTTCGAATCCCGGTCTGGGTGGAGTTTCCATGTCCTCCCCGTGTAAGCGTGGGTTTCCTCCGGGTTCTCCGGTTTCCTCCCACAGTCCAAAAACATGGATTCCAGGTAAATTGAATGCTCTAAATTGCCTCGTATAGTGTGAGTTTGTGTGTGTGGCTGTGTGAGTGAGTGTGCCCAGCGATAAATTGGTGCCTTCTCCTGGTTGTATTTTCTGGTTGTAAAAATTTCCATGAACACACTCCTAAATATAGATGGATAGATAAATATAGATGGATAGATCACTAATTCTACCACTTCCTAAGTACCTACAAATTGCAAAATTTGTCATCATGATTCTCTATCATGTCCTCAGAAAGACTAACAGGTTCTCGCTTTCCTACGTTCAATTGTTTGTTCGCTATCACCATCGAACATAACACCTCCTTATTACCTCCTTATTCATCGCTAAGCCATCACTTATTCAAAAACAACTGCCTTTTAACTTTCACGCTGTCATCAAGATCTCCAAATCAGCGCAGCACGGGTATTCCATTATTAAGTATATAAAATAGGTATATATTTAAGTGTATAAGTATATAAAAACATTATATAAACATCCACACATGCTGCATTATCCAAACAGAGCACCCCCCCCCCCCACCCCCAACCGCGGGAGGAAACCGGATTACCTGGAACACCCACCCGGACACGTGGAGAACATGGAAACTTTACCCAGACTGGGATTCGACCGGGAATCCCCAGCGCAAAGAGGAGAACACGCTAACCTCTAAGCCACCGTGCTGCCTACCACTGTGTTAATAAAATGAAAATTAAATGTTTGGAATTTGACCAAGTTTGAGGACAGTACTGATCCCGGATATAGTCAGGATTCATGAGTTTTGGAGGAACTCCAACGCCATGTAATGTTAGTAGTTTATTTAGGTTGGATGGTCAGTCAAGCGCCACTTTCAGCTCCAGTGCTCAAGCCTTCAGTTTGGTGTTTAATTGCTAATTTTTTTTATGAACGATATCCAATAGCACCATCCAGCTCCAATAATAACTGAAATCTCCATGTTCTTACAAACACTGTAAAATGAGTTTAATGGAGAGAAGTAAGAAATTGCTCCAGTAGATCATTTTGTCTTTTTTTCTGTTTCATCTGAGCCATTTCCTTTTACTTCACCATGAAAAAAGAGGCATTTTGAATTCAGCTTCGAAATTACATCACTCCATCATGGAAAATGCAGTTTCTTCCTGTTCAGCAGAACAGTTCTCACCATCAACTCCAAACTGAATCACCGGACTATTTGGGCTGCGCCACAGCAATCCATCAAAAGATTCAATGCATTTCCGCACCAAGTGTTTTGTGAAAGCATGCAACTGCACATACGGTTAGCTTTAAAGTGTTTAGCACAAAGTAAATAGTATTATTATTATTGTTGTTATTATTATTTTTAATATTACAGTAAAGGTTTGATATTCACATTGCACAGTTTTACACGCGGTGCCTTTCCTGATGCAACCCTTCCATTTTTTCAGGCTTGGTGCGCTGATACTTACACCCCTAATCGCTCAGATAATGTAGTGTCTCCAGTTAACTCATCAGGAAACTGTGGATCCCGGTAAAAACTCACACAGGCACAGGAAGGAAATGCAAACTCCACACAGAAATGACCTGCGTTTGCCCCACTGGTAATCAAACTCAAGACGGTCATGCTATGAGGGGGAAGGTTAACTGCTGTGACCACTCAATCAAGGTTAGAGCTTTAATAAAAGGAAAAAGATGAACTTGTAATCTCCCCTCATCTCTCTTGAGTGGCTGGGCAGGTGTTAACAGGGTTACCAGTTTACAGGGGTGTCCCAATATATTTGTCCACATGATATAGTATTATGTAGTAAAAACCAACACGGATTACAGCACATGTTTAAAATCAATGTGTCTCTTTTGAAATGCTTTAAATCTCGTTATAAAACGGGTAGTTCTGGTCCCTAAATCTGATTGGCTAAGCTGTTTGTTTAGCTGTTTATGATAATGCCCCCCTCTGAGCACTTCACATTTCTATTAATGTGTTATACATCAGGTGTATTAGAATTCAGTCAGGTCCAGTTAGAGGAAATTTTGTAAAGTTATGGTCAAGACCTTTTTTAACTCAATTTATTCTGTGATTCAGGGGTCACTAATCTTTTTGACATTAAGAGCTACTTCAAGGGTACTGAGTCTCATGAGGAGCTACTATTGGGTAAAGGTGGGTAAAGTTTGATATTCCACATTCAGCAGATATTCAGGATTTATAATAACTTTTAATAAAAATATAAGGAGCTTTGTGTGCATCATCAATATAGCGCTTGCTGTATAGCGATTGGCAAACAGGTAGAGTGCAGGGGATAAAGTGAGGTGTGTGACCGCCATAGCAACTGCTGTGCGGGTAGCGTGGTGGGAATAAGGCGGGGTGTTGGGCGAATTTACTCAATAGCAATTGCGCACGGGTAACATGGTGGGATTAAGGCTACGTTGTTGCTATTTGTAGGACATTCTGCTTCTCTCTACGTACCTCACCTGTACTTGTACCGCGCTACCAAATATGCCAAAACTCATTGGCTGAGGAGTGCCACTGGTGATCTTGCTAATCACGCCACTGTTCTATAATTTCACTGCTTAGTGAAGTATCCAAGAAAAGTAAACCAAGAAAAGTTACGGAGCTTAAAATAAACAGCGAAAATTAAATTAATATATTCTCAATTTAGTTCCACAGTAAACAATGTCTGGGTCTGGACCCGGACTGCGGTCTGCCAATTAGTGACCAACTGCGATACATAATTTTTCTGATATTAAAATTTTTTAATAAACCGGTAATTCGGCCACTGGATGGCAGTATTTGATTGTTAACAAAACCAAAAACCTGTTGCTCAAGGATCAGCGTTCACTTTAAAAATTACATTTGTCAGGTTTTGGATGCTATCTGCTTCAATTGTTTACATTATGAAGGACATCTTTACCCCTTCAGGGATCCTAAAGGTGCCGACAATCTCTCTCCCCATGATTTTAGCGAAAAACATTACTCCACATGCTCCTTGTTGGTGCCGTAGCCTTTGCATGGGGTGTCCACCAACTATCCTCCACTCCATCCATCCATCTGGACCATCGAGCGTTGCACGGCACTCATCGGTGAACAAAACCATTTTGAAGTCAGTTTTCATGTATTGTTTGGCCCACTGGAGATGTTTCTTCTTGTGTGCAGTGGATAGAAGAGGTCGACAGGATGGCTTACGCACAGCTGCAAACCTCTGAAGGACCCTGCACCTTGTTTTTCGGGGGACGTTGGAGACACCAGCGGCTTCAAAAACTTGTCTGCTGCTATGACAAGGCATTTTTGCAGCTGCTCTTTTAACCTAATGTAATAGCCTGTTGGAAAGAGTCCTTAATTTTCCCTTATCAGCACGCACGTGTGTGCTCTAAATCAGCTACATACTTCTTGATTGTGCGATGATCACAATGATGTGACTTGGCAATGCTGATTGTAGTCATGCCTTGACCTAAACACTCCATAATTTGTTGCTTCTCAGCAGCCGACACATCCTTTTTCTTTCCCGCTTTGGCTGAAAATGTGGGCTGCTTAATAATGTGGGACAGCCTTTTTAAGTAGTCTTGCCTTTAATTGAACACACATGCCAAATTAATTAGCACAGGTGTCTGCAATTGCTTTCAGTAATAAAAAGAGCCCTGACACACATCACCATGAATGAGTTTAATTGACAAACAAAAAAAATCTTACCTTATCACCACTAAACACTTTTTGCATAATAATTTGGAGCACAGTGTATTGTGGAAAAAATCACGGGAAAGAGGTGTTACTATACTCGGCTATAAGTCGGGCTTAACAACAGCTTTTTCCTGATTTATTCACAACAATGCCACGCCCTCGTACGTTATTGCTTTGTCATGGGCATTTTTAAACCTTTCACAGATCTTTAAGGATAAAAGACACAATCCCAGATGGTGGTGTGACTGGTAACAGATGGATTTGTAATATAAACTGCACATCAAACAAGTGTGCATTTTAAGAACCTTATGATGATGATGATGAATAAATTCAGGCAGAAGAAGCAGAGCTCAGAGTTAAAAACTGAATAATCGTTGTTTTTTTAGATTCATGCTTTATGAAGAAAGACAAAAGCTTGAAAGAAGTCTGATTCTGACACAGAGTTCCCCTGTTCATTTTGGTGATCGTGGGCAGGGCGTGCAATCTTTCTTCCTAACACTATCTATTTCAGCTGTGAGCACAGAATGGTCTTTTTCTGAAACAAGTCTCATCAAGATCCATCTAAAGAGCACCCTGGGACGGGACAGGCTAAATGGGTTAGCCCTATTTATTTTCCCAGTTCAAGGTTCCACACTATATGAACAAAAGTATTGGGACACAGCTCTTAATAATCAAACTTAGGTGTATATGTTTATAAAGTCAAACACAGAGATGTACTTTGGACAAGTATAAACTTTCAAGGATGTACTCTAAGGAACAATTTAGGGAAGACCCTGTTCTATTGCAAGCATGACCCTGTCCTCGCAGCATGACTGTGCACAAAATATTGTCCTGGCAGGATTGGGTGAGTTTGGGGTGGAAGAACCTCACTGGCCTGTAAAGTGCCATGACCTCCATTAAATAATCTTCTTTTTGTCCTAACAAAGCCAGTCCAGTGGAATCAAAGTGCAGCCTCACAATGGTGAAAGTCAGTGATGGTCCTCGGTTTGGTCCTCAGCTGCAGTCACTGTCGGAGTTTACAGTAGTTCCGTGACGGTTCTCATTAGGTTCGTAACTGTATGTTCTTTAGTCTGAAGGGAAACCTTGCAATGGACGCAGACTCGGTGGGCGGCGGCTTGAAATAGAAGATCTTTATTATCCCCGAGGGGTTGTTTTTGTTGTACAGTCAGCAGAAACCCACATAAAACATCAGGCGAACAATAATAATTGAATAATAAATCCAGTGCAGAAGTTTAAACCCCACTGGGTTAGACTGGAAGCCAGGAGACGATGAGTGTAACATTAAAAGAACTTTGAGGCACAAACTAAATCTGTTAAATCTGTCTATCCTGCAACATCAAGTGTATCAAAAATACAGTTTTGTACATCGTATCAGAGATACGTTCATTACAGATGTCTGGTTCACCCTGCTGTAAGTGGTATAGGTTGGGGGTGGGGTCTGTCAGGCATCGATGATGGACAGTTGCATCATGTCCGCATATTTGCGTAGGTTCTCCATCTCAAGGCTCTCTAGCCATTTCTCGCATCCTGTAAACATTCTTGTAGGTAAACTGGCCGTGAAAAACAAGAGTGTGTGAGGATAAACAAGCGGATGACAAACATGTTTTCGATTTGTATATTACCTGACCAGTTCTTTTGTTTCTGCTGAGAAAAAACGCTGAGTGCAGAATGGCAACCGAATCCAGGCAGATGTGATGCTTTGATATGAAATTGTGTTATTAAGCGTGCAGGCTTTTTTCCTGAATAAAAAAGATGATGAAGAACTGATGATGCATGAGGAGGCTTAATGCAACACTTTAGTATAAAATAGTACAGCAATAAGATACGAGAGGACGTGCATTATTGTGAATAAATCACAGGAAAGGGGTGTTGTTACACTCCTTTTCCAAAATCTATCTATAATCTATAAAAGGTAAAGCCGTCACAGACTCAGCACTAATCCTCCCACTTCACGGGTACCTACAAAACTGAAATTCAAATCATGATTCCCTATCATGTCCTTGGAAAAGCTAAGTAATACTTACTTTCCTATATCCGGTGGTTCATTTGATATCGCCATCGAACCCAACACCTCGGATGGATTGGGGTCTTGGCGATTACCTACAAAGCTGAAACTTTGCTCTGTCATTCCTTATCGTGTTTTTGGAAAACATACCAATAATTCCTGTAAGAGAGCAAGTGCTTGGACACCGTAGTTACAACTTACACTATATTCATTCTTGCCCAACAATAGATTGGCACCCTGTCCTGGGTGAACCTGCCAAGCACCCAAGACCAGCGCCCAATATGTTCTCCCCTGGATAGACATGGGGAAACCCACCGAGACCCTAGTACAAGATTAAGCAGGAGATAATGAATGAATATTCATTTCAGATTTTTAATCACCACCACCCTCACTTTATATTAATAAATTTATTTTAAATATATACATTCCAAATCCATCACTTATTCATAAACAAAATAAAGTTCTCCCCATAGCAGAGCACAAGTATTTCACTAGACGTTATCTAATCGGTTTATACGGTTTCTTTAACAATCAAATACTGCTATCGAGTGGTTAAATTACAGAACTCAGCTTACAAAACACTGGGAAAAATAATGTATATCACACACTGGTATGAATGTGAAGCGCACAGAGGTGTGCGTTATTGTCAATAATGTCACGGCTGGACAAAAAAACGAATCAAAATTAAGAACCGGAAGCACCCTGTTTATAAAAACATATATTTGTGGGCCAATTTATTAGATACACTCCCTTGTTTCTACTTCTTTTGCCGTTTTACTCTTTATTATCCAGAGGTGGCTTAGTGGTTAGCCCATTCATCACTATGTCAAAAGAAAAAGTGCACCCTTTATTATCCAGGGGTCGCCACAGGGATATACTCGGCCAAGTGTTTCACGCCGAAAGCCCTTCCTGACACAACCCTGACCCTGTGTGGCTATGGGGACAATATAGAGCAGCTGATTCACCTGAAATCCATGGGTTTGGACGGAAACCGAAAACTCGGTTCGCAGTGCTGCAAGGCGAAGGTGCTGACCACTAAGCCATCATGCTGCCACATACACATCCTTGTTTCTACACTTAGTTCTACACTCTTAATTCCACCTACAATACAAAAGCATCATAGACTTTTAGAAGTACACACTGTAGTTTCGCAGCTTTATTGGTCACTAAGTTCTCAAAGGTCAGAACTTTAACAGAAGGGACAGTGATATGGTGCTGATGGGTTTCGTATTGCTTCAGCAGACTGGATCCTGTGTTGCCCTCAGTATTGGAGGAGGCGGCATGTGGGGCATGTGAGGCATGTGGGACAGTGTGAAAGGTGGCGTTAGGGGAATCACCATTCAGAGGAACTGGAGCAGCGCTGGATCCCCGGAGCGTCACTGTTCCCATCATCTCTGATTGCACATTGAGCTTTTTGCAAAGCAGAGTCTCACTCACTGACTCCAAGTGGTTGACCTATTTATTCCCGCCTTCAAGGACTAAGGAGCAAATTAGAAAGGAAGGGGGAGGGGTTGGAGTGTCCTCTATACACCTCACATTTTCGTCTCTTTAACCAGCTTAAAGGAATCCAACGCCAAACCTCACTTTAAAAAAATGTAAAAAATAAAAAAGGTTAATTAAGAGGTTCCGAATATCAGAAGCTATGTCTGATCACATGACCGCCGTTTTTGGACCTGATGTGTTGAAGGAAAAGATGGTACACAACATACTACAAACAGATGATTATTAAAAGACAGAATGATCAGGACTCATGTTGTCTGTACGATGAGGCCCAAGGCATACTATTTTATTTTGTCGAATAAGCTGCACAAAATCTTAAGGATCTCATGGTGATAATCAAGGCACATGTTAAGTAACTGATCATCTAATTGATGACTTCCTCTCAAAACAAATCACATCTGTCAGAAAATGAAATCAAGACCCGACTGGCGGTACCAGATGGCAGCGGAATACAAGTACAAAGAGAAGCCAGCGGAGCTGAGACAGAGCCACCACTCGATGCTGAAAGAGGGTTTGGTTCTCCACATGCTACAACTGGCTGGGGTTCAGCTCCATCTTTATTTGCTCATGTAATACCCATCCAAAGTAATCAGCAGTAACACGCGCACTCACTGCATCAGATCAGGACGCTCATGCCACCACTCTGGAAAGAAGTGAAACGGGTGGTGTAAAGACAAAGTACATAACATCGTTACTCAGAAATAGAGGTGTAAATATTGTCGATTTTCGATTTGAATCGATTAATTGATCATACAGCTGGCATTTTGATGCATCATTACGTCTGCAAGAGTTTGTGTCCGCATATAATCTTTTCTTCCGCATATTTTGAATTTCCGCTTCGACGTACCAGTAATACAGACTCCAAAGCTACCTCAGTGTTGTCTTCCAACTTCCTTTATGGTTCACAAGAGCAAAAAGGCATCGTTGTTCATTCATTATCTTCTGCTTAATCCTCTACAAGGTTTGAGGGGAAGTTTCACATGCCCTTCCAGGGTAGAACATTTCAGCCACTGGTCAGACACACCAGAACAGGGCGCCAATCTATCGCTGGGCACACACTCACTCACACAGCCACACACAATCTTTAGGGGCAATTAGGAACATTCATCCATCCATCCATTATCTTGAGCTTATTTCTATACTAGGGTCGCAGTGGGGTTCCCCATGCCCATCCAGGGGAGAACATCTCTGGCGTTGGGCAGATACACTCAGGAAAAGGCGCCAATCCACCGATGGGCACACACTCACTCGCACACACACACACACACACACACACACACACACACACACACACACACACACACACACACACACACACACACAC
>JAOUQT010343856.1:0-12727 GCA_025769995.1 Xyliphius kryptos | reverse complement strand
CCCTCATAAAGGAATAAGCGAAAGATAATGAATGAATAAGCCATGTCTTGTGAAATATCATTAATTAATTAATTCATTTATTCATTCATTTATTATCTTCCTCTTAATCCTCTACGAGGGTTGCAGAGGGTTTCCCATTCCCATCGAGGGGAGAACGTCTCCGGTGCTGAGCAGATATAACCAGGACAGGACAGTCAATTTATCACTGTGCACACACTCACTCATACACACACAGACTATAGGGGCAAATTTAGAGCAGCCAATTAACCTTGAATCCATGCTATTTGGACTGTGGGGAGAACCCAGAGGAAACACAGGGAAAACATGGAAACTCCAAATTCCAATCCCAGCACACACACACAGTCAGTTTGTGCGTGTGTATGTACGATATATACTTATTGAGATAAATGTCAGAGGTTTACAGATCTTTGCTCTTGTGTATGTTTTCCTTTCTCTGAAGCTCTTGTTCATTGCTGCTCTGTTAACTCTGTTAATCGAATCCATACCCAATAAGAGCTACGATGGCTATATATTATCACGTCAAGGCAGTTGCTAGGCCACCATAAAGCTCACACCCTGTAAATAAAGCATGACATGTCAGAGGCAGTAAAGTAACTTTGGCCCATGTCCAGAGGCATTTAGAAATACTAGGAGTGCACAGTGACATGATGTCAAATTTCTTTTTACTGAAGAGCAGCGGTGATTTATGATAGACCACTGAAGTCATGTTGTCATTTTGTATTCGGCGCCATGTTTGTTTTGCCCGGATTTGACATACCTGATCCAAGTGCAATTTTTGATGGTCAAAATAAATTTCAGATATTTCTTCCATCTCGTTCTGTGGTAAGTCGTATTCAGAACCTGATGTGGTGTTTTTTTGTTCTATATACCTAAATATGTTGTACATCACTAAATCCTCTGAATTTTGGTTGTTTAAAAGCCCTAATATTTTTATTGCGATATGCAATTTTTGTTTTTGTACAGAGACATTATGCTTTTAATACTTTTGTGGTCATCACTGAAGAAGAAATAGAAACCACAAAGTCTTCTAACTATCATAGTTCCCAAATTACTGATGTATCTCACTGACAGTTTAAAGAGGATCATGTCCACTAATGTACAAGAGAAAATGTTGTTCTGAACATATTCACCTTCAAAAAACAGCATTTGATTTTTTCCAGAAAGTCAAATTAAAACATAGTCATTTTGCATTACATATTTTAGGCACATTTAATACAAAGTGACTTACTGGTATCTTAACTGGGTTATTAAAGGCCACAGAGTTTACCATACCATGAGGCTTAAGTATTGCGTCTGAAAGGGTCCAAAAGTTTTGAGAACATAAAAACAGAATTCGTAAGCAAAAAATGTCTATTTTCTTTGTTGCACGTTTTTTCGCTCGTGCTTTTTATTTCTTCGCTTGCTCTTTTCGCTTGCGCTTCTATCTATCGCCTCTTTGCGTCTAAAAATACTCACGTTGGATTTTTGTATTTAGGATCCGTTTTAACGGGTGGGCGGGATCTAGACAGTAATTGGCAGCTCGAGAAAAGTCCAGCCCAACCAGACATGCTACACTATGACAAATTGTGGATTAACACATTTTAAAAAGTGGGACTGGAAAATAAAATAATGAAAATTAAAATAGCTCATAGAAGTAAACAAACTCTCATTTTTGAAAAACAAAACATATTTTGCGCATATTCGCTGATGTCGCCGGATGTGTAGCATGGCTGGGTGGGCAGCCAATTACTGTCTAGATCCCGTCCACCCATTAAAACGGGTCCTAAATACAAAAATCCAACGTGAGAAATTTTTAGACGCGAGGGGGCGATAGAGAGAAGCGCAAGCAAAAAATGAGAAGCGCGAGCAAAAAAATGTGAAAATTGCTCACGAATTCTGTTTTTAAGTTCTAAAACTTTTGGACCCTTTCTGATGCCATAGTTAAGGACCCTACTCAAGGACCCACATTGAAAAGTTTGGTGGAGTTGGGTTTCTAACCCTAGCCTTCAGACTACTAGCCCATCACCACAACCCTAAACCAGTTGCAATAATAAATAATAACCTGATAAATAGGCCACCATAGAACTAGAATAGCAATAAGTGATCCTCACTTATACCATGGTACACACATGACATATATGTACAGTGTTCAGTAAGCAAAGATGAGTATTCCCCAACACATTTGTCAGAAAACCTTACTTTTCAGTTACTTTTCAGATTCAACATTTTCTATGGGAGACTAAACTATAAAATAATCCCACAAATGTAAAAAAAAATATTTATTTACACAAAAAAGGTAAAGGCTACAAGAACATGAGCAAAGCTTTGCTTCACTTTTTCACAAAAGTGATAATTTGACATTGATAAAATGACAATGACATAAAATACACACTGAGGCCACAGTTGCATTTCTGAAGAAGAACAGGGTGAAAGTGATTCAGTGGTCAAGTATGTTTCCAGATCTGAACCCAATCAAACATCTATGGGGAATTCTGAAGAGACAAGTTGCACATTATTCTCTATTTAGCATCCAGGCTCTAAAAGAGGTCATTCTTGAAGAATGAAAAAAGATTGATGTTTCAATGTCGCCAACTAGAAGACTTGGTGCTGTCCTTAAAGCTCTTGGAGGTCATACAAGATACTAGATTAGTATTTGTTGTGATGGGTATTCATTTTTGCATCAACTAATTTGTTTTCAGTGAGATATTGATTAAAATCTTTCTTTTGAGAGGGGGTGTACTCATTTATGCCAGTTGGAAAACTGCAAGATTTAGCGTTTTGCACTATTGGATCTTAAAAAGGTTCAGTATGGCTTCACGATGCTAAGAAAATAAAATTGGCCCAAGAGACAAAACCTTTTGAGCTGCCAATGTTTTGAAAACTGCATTCAGACATGATTTTTTTCAGCTGATCAACAGTTTAAGACCAAAGCTTTTAAAAGCTAAATCTGCACAAAAATTTCAATTCCATGTCATTTACTGTCTGGTATTTATCCTCTACCCAAATTAAGGCCATTACTGGTGCTGACTGCAGCCCAAAAAACATCAGACGGCATCTGCAGGGGAAAGGCATCAGAAACAAAAAACCTCTTCAAAAGCCACGTCTTCTTTAATCCCACAAAATTGGCACCAAATATGGGACATTGTAAGGTGGAAGAAAGTTGCATTTTCTGATGAGAATAAATGTAACCTTGATTGTCCCGATGGCTTCCAATGTTACTGGCATGACAAGGATATTTCACCTGAGATGCACAAGCCATCATGCTTTGGGGTGCGTTTTTCTTCAACAGAACAATGGCGCTTCAGGTTGTGCAGGGGTGTCAAACGGCACCCTCATTCCTCATGACCAAGGGCCCTTTTTCAACTGGACAATGTTCACAATGCAAGTCATAATGCCTGACAAAGGACTTTCAGGAAAATTACATCGCTCTTTTGGACCATCCTGCAAGTTCCCCTGATCAAAATCAGATTGAGAACATTTGGGGATTGGTGGCAAGGAAAGTTTATAAAAAATAGTTCCAGACAGTAGATGCCGTATACCGATTGGCTAACTGGTAGAGTGGAGAATATGGCACGAGGCAGTTGGCATATAGCAAATGGTGCACTGGTAGAGTGTAGGGGAAGATGTGAGACGCTTGGCATTCAGCGATTGGTGCATGGGTAGAGTAGAGAGGAAGATGCAAGGCGCTTTGCGTTTAGCGATTGGCACATGGGTAAGATGCAGGGTAAGACGTGAGGCACTTGGCATATGGGAATTAGCGCACAGGTAGAGTGGAGAAGGAGATGCGAGGCACTTGGCGTATGGAGATTGGCGCACGGGTAGAGTGGAGAAAAAGCGTGCAGGGTAAAAAGCAAGTTGATTAGGGTATAGCAATTTCCTCACGTGTAGAGTGGACGGGATGCTACGAGTTGCATGTCAACAGCAAAAAGGACATCTGACTAATTGTTTCTGATCCAGCAGAACCGCTTTGCGAAAACTTTAATAATGACAGAATTTAAGAAAGTAATCTCTCCAAATAAGTAAATCAGAGATTGACTTCAATAAAACGTTCCTAATGGCTTTTTTAGATCTACAAACTCCAAAGTCATCACTCTTTCAAAAACAATTGTTTTTTAACTTTCACATTTTTATCAAGCTCTCCAGTGCAGACAAATGTAACAACAAAAAATATTGTATACCCACGAGCATTGTGAAATTAATCATATTAGAAACGTGCACTTTCTCTTTTCTTTCTTTTCCATTTAACCAGATAAGCCACAGCAATGCAAGGCCGGTTCAGCTAGTGCATATAGTATTTTGGATTTGCTTGTTTGCGGACACAAAAGTCATGAAGTATCACTGCACTATTTTTTACAGAAATGTCTTTGTTGGGATTTTTAAAATACTGTCTGTAAAACTGTCAAATATGAATAGAATCACACAATTCAAATGAGAATACAAAGGGATCCCATTATAGCTCTGGTTATTCATTCCATGTTCTTTCCTGCTCTGCAATTAGTTTAATGAAGTCTGCTAAATGAATTTTTGTGCATAATAGTTCATTTAGATGGGCTGCTAACAGTATTAAAGCTCTATGCTATGTATCTCCTTGATAATATCTCTATCATCCAGCATTGTGTAGATGTTCTGGAGAGATTACTGTAATGTGACTTTGTAATCCCAAATGTAAAGTGCCACACAAACAGAATTTATCTGATTAAAAATGTATATTAGATTTAAGATCATACCAATAAGATTAAAATGTTTGTTGTTTAGATAGCAGCAGAAAAATTGTCTAGTTTACAATGTATGCTTTACATTGTTATACAAAGAGAACTACAACATTTATTTAGAAAATTTATGCTATTTATATATTCAGTGTAGGAAGCTATTGTTTAACTCAAATAAAATAAATAGGTATAGATAATTTAGTTAAATTTTTATTAAATCCTATCAAAGTGCAAAAATATTAAAAACAAGATGTAAAAATAATAAAGTAAAAGTGCTGGTGAAGCTACTGTTTTATCTTTTTATGTTAACACAATATGGGAAAATAATGACATGAGTGTCACTGCAATGCTTTAATAATCCAATATCAAAATAGTACCTGATATGCTCCTGTAGGGGTCCTGCCTATTAGAGAGCTATGTAAATAGGACAAAAAAAGTAGAGAAACAGGGGTGCATTTTCCTAAATGTTCGTAACGCTAAGTACTTTGTAACTTCATACTTAAGAACATTCTTAAAATTATGAATGTTTCCCGAAAGCCTTCGTAACTAACTTAGTACGTAAAGTTGTTCGTAAATGTAAGAGTAGTCCGACCCACTCGTAACTTGTTAAGTTCTTCTTAACTTAAAGTTCACGTGCAAATCTGTCTCAGAAACGGAAGAGGCCGCTAATCATCCTTTTAAAAATACATTGTTCTGTGCATGGCAACTACACACGTATGTTTACAAACATAAATTCATGAACATTTATAATCGCTTTTGAAAGCGGAATTGCCTTACATACAACTTTAACAGAAAACACGTCCAACCGCTTGAATGTTGTTGTCAGTAAACTTACAAACGTGTGTTTGCGTGTAGTTTGATGTAGTACCGTTACCAAGACTCTGAAGGTCCTTAGATCAATCCTGCACATAAATGTATAAGTTGAAATCATCATAAACACAAGAAAAAAACAGTTTAAGTTGCTTAAAGTACAATTATGCTACTTGTTGATATACACATATAAATAGCATAAATTAATTAATTGTCAGTCGTAATAGGACTACATATATAATTAAAAAATGTGACACATTGGTTTACTAAGCTTGTAATCCCTTAACCAATAGCTTAGCTCATCCTGGGAAAAATTCTGTTTACGTTGTCGACTTGCCATGTTTCCTGACTGACGTATGAAAGGTTAATTATGTGTCTATTTATAGGCTCGGCATGCCATAGATATCAATTGAAAGTTAAATGTTTAGATTTTTTTTCTATGAATGTAATGTGAATACTTATTTGTTTTTCTTTCTATTACAATTATTTAAATAACGATGCTTTTGTGGCATAATAATAAGGAAACTTTTGTAAATCCGTGGTACAGTTTTCAAATAGGCAGTGCCTATTCAGTGCTTACGTGGGGGGCGGAGTCAACAAAGAGCTACTTGAAACTCGTTCGTGAGTTTGAAGACTAAGAAGGCGTTTTGGAAACACTTGCAAAATTGGGGTTCCTAAAGATACGTCATTTTTAAAGTTGTTCGTAAATCACTAAGATCAATTGTTATTTGGAAACGCACACCAGATAAATATAAGTTAATCGTGTAACAAGAAAATGCACCTGTCTGGTAAGTGGACATGATATGTTTTAGAATTAAGAATGTACCTAATAAAGTGGCCAATAAGTACATAGAACACGGGTATCTTGCAGTGCATTAAATGACCAAAATGTTAAATAACCAGCTTGTTAACAACAAAACCCCTCTAATATGAGTGTCACAATATATAAGGTTTGTTTCCTTTTAAATTATTTTCCATTACAGAGTCATCGGTGTGCAACCTTCTGTGTGACCCGTCTTTTTTCTTCTTTAATTCAGTTTGTGCATGTGTGTAATGGATGATGAGAGCTTCAGAGAGCCCCTCTTACCTTCTCTTTGTATGTGCCACTCCATTTTCAGCTGGTTCTCACACACGTGCCTGCAGGATCTGGTTTTGAGCTTTTTTATTAGCAAGGACATTTCTTTATAAATGCTTAGGGGCAAGTTTCTTGTGTTTAAACCAAATATTCATTTGACTTAGCAGAGGACCATTTTTGTTGCAGATATGATTTAGTGCCTGCTTATTTGTGTGCTTGTTAAAAAGCCATGCAGCTGTGAAATGAGAAGCCAGTGAAATGCAAGCTGTTGCAGAAGAGTAGAGATGTAGTAAAATGCCCTGCACTTTACACCCCCTTTGGCCTTCCTCCTAGTGTCTGTCGCTGTTTATTACTTCATAACCTGAAAGCACGAATAACAAGTGTGGCCAAAGCACTGTATACAATCAAGAAATAGCATACTAAGGGTATATGTAAACCCATTCACGTATATATACATTTCTGACGAAACTCTTCTGGCGTATTTAAGTTGTAGGATGGACAAAAAATTGACTTGAATTGTAGTTCGTTCATTCAATCATTATCTTCCGCTTATTCCTTTATGAGGGTCATCCAGGGGAGTACCTCTCGGGCGCTGGGCAGATACAACCAGGACAGGGCGCAATCCATTGCTGGGTACACACTCACTCACACAGCCACACACACAAACACACACTATACAGGGCAATTTAAAGCATTCAATTTACCTTCATGTTTTTGGAATGTGGGAGGAAACCGGAGAACCCGGAGGAAACCCCCGCAGACACGGAGAGAACATGCAAACTCCACCCCGGTAGGGATTGGAACTGGGAATCCCCAGCGCTGAGAGGCCAATGTGCTAACCACTAATCCACCGTGCGGCCCTTGACTTGTAGTTGATTAATAAAAAATAATAAATGGCTTATATGCAAAGCAAGCCCCCCCAGATTATGCTTTTTATGCCAAAAGAAAGTTTCGTATCATTTATTCACTTAAATCTTTCAATTTAATTAGGACAGAAAGATCCAAATTAGCTTGTACAAAAGTATTGTCGTTTACAAAATGAATGTTGAAATTTTACATATAATTTATTTTAAATACACTAACATGCTGCAATAACATTAGAACACAAATTTATGGTACCTTGACCTACCTAAAAAAACATTAATACTGTGATTGACTTTCATGAGCTTAGAGGACTGCATCCATACGGTTTGGCAATGACTCAAATAAATAAGTCATGTGGAATAGCAAAGAAAGCAGTCTTGCAAGGCTCACCAAGTGCAAAATTCACCTTCCAAGCCTCCTTCTTTATCTTACCCCAGACATGCTCAGCAATGTTCATGCCCGGTGACTGGGCTGGCCAATCCTGCTGCACCTTGATCTTTCTTGCTTTCAGGAACTTTGACATTGAAGCTGAAGTATCCTGCTGCACAATTTGCCCTCTCTTGTGCTTTGGACAATAATGGACAGCAAGAATCTCGTGATACTGTAGGCTGTTGATGTTTCCATCAACTCTGCACAGCTCTTAAACACCCCCCATACTGTATGTTACCCCAAACCATGCTTTTTCCTCCACCAATTTGACTTTTTTTCGAGTGAATTGAGGGTCCAAGTAGGGTCTTCTGCAGTATTTGTGGCAACTGGCGTGCAGTTCAATAAATAATCAGAAAGTTAACCTAATGCCACTTTTCCATTGTCCATCCTTTCTGCAAACTGTGGCCCTTGGCAAATGCAACACATTTTTTTTTGTTGTCTTCTGTTCAATGCTGGTTAATGAGCACTATTTCGACCATGGAGACCATTGCGTTAAATCGACAAAATGTTCTTGTAGATACAGCGTTTTCTGGTGCCCAGTTCTCATGTAGCTCCGCTGCAGTTAAAAAAGGGCCTGTACTGGACTGTTGCAGTTGGTGGTTGAATCTTTGGCATGTTGTCAGAGGTCAAGGTGCACTTCACATGAAAGTCTGGTGTTCTGGGGTTTTTTTATGCACACTTAGAAATGTGAATGTTGCATTATTTGTTTCTTATAGGTGATTCTCTAATTTGTGATTACTTAAATCATTTAAAAATATGTCAAGTGCTTTCATTCATTCATTCATTATCTTCCGCTTATTCCTTTATGAGGGTCCCCATGCCCATCCAGGGGAGAACGTCTCGGGCGCTGGGCTGTCAAGAGTTTTGTCTGCAAAAACAAATGTTAAGAGTTTTATCAAGCTGTGGACATCAGGGCACGTAGGAAGGCCTAAATTATGTACTTTTCCAAGGAAATGATAGGGAATAACGATGCTAAATTTCAGCCTTCTCTAGAAGTGGGAGAAGTAGTGATGAGTCAGTCAGTGAGCGCTATGGCATTTATAAGTATAGATACATCTACAAATAAACACACACACACACACAAAAACATATATGCATATTTAATGTATTTGAGATAGATGCAGTGGAATCTAGGTGTGTTTTAATGTGCTCTCCGTCTCTTGCTCTTTCTCTCGGTCTTAATCTCTTTTCCATGCGCTGTCACTCACACTCGCTTCTCTTTCCATTATTTGTCTGTCTTTCTCACTTTGTCTGTCTCCGTCTTCTCCTTGACTGGAAGTTGAAGCATGACATTAAAGGAGACAGCAGCGCCTTACATCGCGCTTCACATTCCCAGCTATTTGCAACCTTTCTCTCTCATGTTCTCCGTCTCATTCATTTCCATATCAATCCACCTTTTTTCCACCAACACTTATCCATCCTTTTCTGTTGTTGCTTTTTAAATAGTATGCATTTTTTTATTCGCTTTTACAGTTTTGGGGCAGATATTTTGAGGGTATGAACTTGAGCTGTATTTGTTGTGTGTTCCCTTGTATCATTTTTCTATTATTTTATATTTGTGTATTTTTTTTTTTTTTTTTATAATCACTATCTTGTGATTATTGCCAACTGCCAGCACCATGGGAGCTTAGATCTGCCTCTTATGACACACAATGGCTTTTGTGTTGTCAGTTCTAACTTTCCTGTACCCTGCTTAAAATGGAGTATCTGATATTTCAGCACCATGGACAGCTCATATGTGCTTTTTGTATACTATGTTAAAGCAACGACTGAGGATCATAATTTAAGCAATAATTTAGTTAAATTTTTATAAATCCCAGAGTTAGTATGTAGCATGTTTGTTTTTATAGCTTTTAGCTTTGCGCTCCTTCCGTGTTTTTGGTTTCCGTTTAGTTTATTAATTTGCATTTTCTTCCCTTTTAGTTAATTAACTGCTCAGTTTTGTATTAGGTTTTTTTTTATGTCAGGGACTCTTTTTTTATATTTTCTCGGTTTTCGGTAGTCCCTGTGCTGTATTGTTGATTTGTGTTTTTGTGTTACGCGTGTCTGCTACTCCTTTTTTGTATTTCATGTTCATAATAAAATGCCTTATTTGTTAACCTGGCAACCTGGCTCTTCTCTGCTCAACTAGGTTAAGAACTCGTTCGGGTCCCGACGCGCCCATCGTCACATTTTTGTGTTTTAACAGCCAATGTAAAGTTTGCTGCCAATATTTGATAATAAGCTTTCTTTCCCGTTCTATGCCTGGATGGTGAGCTTTTTTACCGGCACGTTTCATTGACGACACTCACTGGTTTGCTCATCTGGCAAGATAATGTTCTTTAATTCCATCTTTATTAAAGCAATGCTGTGGGATCAGACACATTTAGTTAGATGTCCTCTTTGCTGTTAACGTGCAACTCATAGCATGCATTGCCTTACAGTGTTAGCTTCACGTTGCTATTATCTGCTTTTTTTGCTGCAACTTCCTCAGCCATTAGTGGATGCTTTCGTTTAGGAGGCATGATACCGCATCTGCGTAGCGGTTGCTGTTAACTATCAGGCACAGTTTGGCTCAGTTCAGCTGTCACACACCATGTTTACAAGTAGTGGTTAAGGAGTGGTAGATGGGTGGAGCCACCTTGCGTCAACCTAGCCAGTTAACCCACGGGCCACTCGCTATACACCAAGCACCCCATGTCATTCGCTCCACTCTACCTGCATGCCAATTGCTACAGACATGACACCCGTCAACCTTATTATATTTGATGACATTTAATGAATCTGTTTCCTTTGCCAACACTATTATATTTCTTGAAGCTTCTTCTGTCTACAAAACATTAATAATCAGAATCAGAATTAGAATCAGATTTATTTTCCCAAGTATGTTACACACACAAGGAATTTGGTTTCGGTATGATGGGGTCTCTCAAGTTACATTACAATACACTTCACTGCACAATGTGCAAGATATATTAAAATGAAATAAAGATGTGGTGTGCATTGTGCAAATGTAAAGTGGAGATTTGCATTGTGCAAATTTAAGTGTGCTTAAACCACCCTTGTATTTTATGGTTAGAAAGAAAGTTCTTTTTGTATTTGTCTTGACTTTTTTAATGTGAGAATTGGTAAACATTTCAACAATACATTCTAAAATCCACTACTAGTAAGTGCTACTGATATATACTACTAATAAAATGTAATACATTACTGAGAAAGTGAAGAAGGCTTTTAGTATACTGACTTTTATTATATAAAGAAGGAAAGAGAAGAAAAACCCAGAAGTACTATTTACACCGCTATATATTTTTTTTAATTACAATTGACCTCCGGCACTTCTAGTAGTTTGAACGTTTATTGTCATAAGCTTTGTTCCCTCTAACAAGCATTAGGCCAAATCAGGAGGTATAGAAAGACTGTGCTCCACTCAGAAGAGGGCGAGACTAGGCATAAATCAGTGCGCTCTCCTGATGGTTACTGAGCTACTTTATGGTTGTGCTGTATAAGATAGAGACCAGAGAAGGCTTCATAATTTAGCTTCACTTTCTCCCACTCTTTATAGCCCTTTCCTGAAGGGGTCATTATTAGCACAGCAGACAGTGTTCTTTTTTTCCAGCCAAAGACATTAAACCTTACCTATTACCGCTTCAAAGTGCATCAACATTTGTATACCTTTAATAATAGATTTACAAACAAACACCATCATGTTTTTTCTCATTGTCTTTGGTGCATTTCTCAGATCTTTATTTGCAAAACATGAAAAAAAAAAAAACCACGAGCACAATATAGATTCTGCAAATGTCTATAACTGATTCACAATCCATAGTTTATTGCTTACATGTGAAAATCCATGTTCTTGAACATTTGAATGTCAAGTGTTTGACATTGTTTATGCAGAAAATAGTAAAAATGCTTATTCTCCTGTCAGTAAAGCAAAAATATTGCGATGGCTGATGTTTTGATGATTGCACTTGTACAAGGCTGCATTTCTTCTGCATGACATACATCAATTTCAGCAGAACGAACTTACACATTTCTATATGAGGAAAAAAAATTCAAATGCGTGTACAGGCTTCAGATAAATGCTTTTAGTGTTTGGATTGTGAATTGTTGACAGCGCAAGTCTCGATGATACAAAAAAAAACAGATAAGAATGTTTTAGCGCACTCCAGCACACAAAGAAAAGTACAAAGCAAGAAATGTTAACATCACTCGCAGACATTTACCAATAATGACAACTGCAATAATACTAGTATGTATTTTGTGAAGTATTCCAGGTGGTTTTGAAGAGGCAGACTTTTTTTCACAGTGAATAATTCTAATACATGAATAACATGAACAACACGATAGAAAGCTGTAGGTTAGATCCCACGTTGAACATTTAAATCTGTTTTAATCCAAGCAAGTTACAAAAAATCATGTAGAAATTGTAATTTAGGGCAGCAGAGTGGCTTAGTGGTTAGCATGTTCTCTCAGAGCTGGGGATTCCCAGTTTGAATCCCAGTCTGGGTGGAGTTTCCATGTTCTCCCCATGTCTGCATGGGTTTCCTTCCGGTTCTCCGGTTTCCTCCCACAGTTCAAACACATGTATTCAAGGTAAATTGGCTGTGTGTGTGTGTGTGCCCAGCGATAGATTGGCACCCTGTCTTGGGTGTATTTGCCTATTTGCCCAGCACTCGAAAAGTTCTTCTCTGGATGGACTATCTCCCCACAAATACTGTAGAGGATTAAGCAAAAGATAATTCATTCATTCATTCATGATCTTCTGCTTATTCCTTTATGAGGGTCGCGTAGGGGTTCCCCATGCCTATTCAGGGGAGAACATCTTGGGCGCTGGGCAGATACACCCAGGACAGGGTGC
>JAOUQT010343847.1:0-12728 GCA_025769995.1 Xyliphius kryptos | reverse complement strand
GGAAAAGCAACTGTGATTGTAAGAGTTGCCAGGATCAGAGATCAGCCACATGTCCAAAAGATGAATGGAAGGGATGACTGGCAGCATCGATTCTCTGTTGCTAAGCAACACTAGCTGATGGTGACTGTGTAGGTACAAGACACTCTTCAGATGACTAGATTTGGGGTTGATTCTGCTTATGGATTTTTGGACATTTTTGTTGTGTATTTATGGAACATTTATTCAGTAATATACAGGACCAGCCAAAAGTTTGGACACACCATTTTTTGCTCTTTCTGTTCATGTTATCAGTTTCACTTACCATAAAGATTGTGGTACTTTGTCATAGCTAGTCTTTACCCCTCCTGCCACACCTTGGCCCACCCACCCCAAACAAAATACCAGATGCATGTGTCCATAATTTACAGAAGTCTCTCTTTACAAATTTAACACTTTAATGCGGTTTATAAAATGATAGTCAATTTTTCAAACACAGAAATGTCTGAAAGTGTTTTATGATTTTTGCATTGGTTCTTAAATCTTTCTGCCATGTCACCCTTAAAAGGATTACCGTGCCCCTATTCTCTGCCAATGTAATAATTAAAAGAAGCACCTTGAAGATCATGTAGCAATCATCCCCCACCAAATAAACTTTAGTTGTCATAGCTGCTTTCACCACTCCTGCCACACCTTGGCCCTTCCACCCCAAACAAAATACCACATGCATGTGTCAGTAATTTACAAAAGTCATTCTTAAATATGTAATGCATCTGATCTGCTTCAAACAACAGAGCGTTACTATTGTGTGTCACACCTTCATTAAACATTTTCTTCTCGCCCTTCGAGGCCTCTCCTCTAACAAATCTCACACTACTTTAAGCACTCATCAGCTTTTTCCTTTTACCATCTGAAGCTTGCATTTCACGAGTCTGTGTTTGTGTAACAGACATATTTGGGGGGGAAAGGAATTTGTGGGCTGTGCAGTGTCAATTTTACATTTCCTTCATGGCTTCTATACTTACTGACAACATGCAATGAAGTATTTCCAGATTTGCACTCTTTTTCACACAAGTCATTCCACTTTTTTACTGAATGTCGTTCAGTGAGCCTTGTGTACTTTGGCACCTGCTTCCTAAAGGTATTTCACCTGCTAGTATCTACATCTCTTTTTTCAGTATCTTGGGCTTTTTGTCTTGTTCAGGGTGTTTCCCTCTTTAGATTACTTAGAGGACAGAGATGTGTATCATGGTTTAGGTGTCGGTAATTGATCCTGCAGGGAAAAGCCCAGTTTTTTAACACACTTCTTGCTCCCTGAATTCGCGAGAGTATTTAAACACTAGGGAGTACATACCAAGAGCTGAAAAAAAAAAACAGTAATATGCTGTTCAAATTACGTCATTGTTTCCAAGAAAATCCAAAGTAACAGTTAAAATGAACTGTTCAACTGGCCCCAGCTCATGTTTTGTACAACATGCTCAGCACTGGCTTTTGCCGAACTTTTTCAGTCACCAAATTCTAAGGCAGATTTTAGAAAGATTAGAAGCATTAAGCCTAATTTAGAAGCATTAAGCCTGATGTTGACGTTTGTGGTGTCTGCAGGCAGGAAAGCTGGATTATTGGGGTTCTCGTGACATGGCACTGTGCCATTCTTTGGTTACTGTGTGCCATCTGTGCTCTATGAGTGTGCCTAAACTTTAGGATGTTTGGTTTCAGTAACCACATCAAACCTTATTTACACTGTTGGGGAACATTTTGTTTGTTTTTGACTACTCATGTTCACATGATCCATAAAGAGCCAATTGTTAACTACAAACTTCACAGTTAGTTTTCACTTTGGATTCGTGGCATATAATTTGGAAAATGATTTTTAAAAATGACCACTAAAAGCTGATAAGCTGTTTGATCACAGCTTTTGGAAGTGGTGTGTTCAAAGTCTACAGGGTTATCTGAACAAAGCATGATGGGTACTGTTTCACAGTAAAGACCTTCTGGTAAGTCACCCAAAATCAAACTGACCTAGTTTTGCAACTAAACAGGAAACAATGTATTTGTTATAGATTTTTTTTTTTATCAAGTGGCCCATTCCGTTTTCCTTACTGAAAATATTACACAAAGTAAATGATGGTGGTTTATATTGTTTAAATTGGTAATAGCTCCAGCTATTATTTGCAGTTTAATTAAGTCTGTTGACATATTGCTAAAAGTATCCTTTAAAACCTATACAGACAAACTGATATTATATATATATATATATATATATAAATTTTTTTATTTATTTTTGATTTTTTTAAACCTTTATATACACATAGGAACCTAGGTCTGGGTGCCATTCCATGGGCACAAACTCGCACAAACTCACACATACTATAAACGGCCAATTTAGAGCAGTCAACTTACCTTAAATCCATTTTTTTGGACTGTGAGAGAAAACCGGAGAACCAGGAGGAAACCCACGCAGACATGGAAAGAACATGGAAACATCACTCAAATTGAGATTCGAATCGGAAATCCCCAGCGCTGAGAGGGGAACATGCTAACCACAAAGCCACCCAACCTTGAATTTATGTTTTTGAAATGTGGGAAGAAAATATGAAAACTCCAGAACATGGAAACTCCAACTAGACCAGGATTCGAATCCCAGATGTGTTGTTTTTTGTTGTACTAATGCTTGAGTAAAGGAGCAGTCCTGTAACAGTGAAACACCCACGTTACAGGTGGTATGATGGTTTTTTTTTTCAACATCTATTAAGCCTTTTTATAGTATACAGTGTAGTGCATTTCATGCATTTCTGTTGTTTTTAAACAAATTACAACCACACAGTACTTATCTGGTCAAAAACATGTGGTGACCACTAGCTGCAGAGCTACAGAGCTGCAGAGTTTATCAAAGAATTTCTGCCACATCAAATATCTTTTATGATGACAGCAATTTTTTTCTGTAGAAAAGCCACAGCTGTGTTTTGTATTGCTTTAAAACAAACATCTGCAAATTACAGCAGTCCCCAATTCTCAGGCTGGAGCTGGGAAGTTTTGGTTTGAATGTTTTTCTTCTAAACCACTTAGGTAGGAGTCATTGTGTTGAGCTCAGGGCTCTATCCTGACAACATGGCTAAAGACTGCTAATAATAAGTGTGGCTGAAGGTAACCAAAATAGTGAAGCTGACAGTAAAATGTAACTTTAAAACATGATGTAATGCAGGGTGACAATAAGGTAAAAACTTTAAGGTGTAATTTAGCAGACGACTCATAAGTGGTGCAAGATAATCTAATCTAGAGATCATGTTTACGCAGGGTACAGAACGCCATCTAGTGGATAATCATAGTAACATACTGAATTACTAAACATTTAGTGGTTCAACGTGTGAATTTCTCTCATCTTCTTCTGCTTAAACTACCAGGGAGGGTGATTTGTGTCCCATGTCCATCCAGGGGAGAAGGTTTCGGGCAATGGGAAAATACATGGCGCCAATCTATTGCTGGGCACAAACAATAAGGAACAAACAGACAGACTATATTGGACAATTTAAAGTATTTGATTTGGACTATTGGAGAAAACCGAAGAACCCCACGCAGACACTGAGAGCATGAAAATGACTTCCAGATTGGGATTCGAACCTGAGCACTGAGAGGCGAATGTGCTAACCAGTAAGCCACCGTGCCCATTTGTAAAGAAAAAGAAGTTAGGTCAGGTACAGTACAGCTATATATACACTATAGATCACCACTTGAGAACCAATGAATGCAGAGTTTACATTACCAGCTTTGGACACGCCCCCTCTTGTTCTATTGTTCACTTATCATATGGGTGGACTTTATAGTTTCATAATTATAGACAGTGGTTCATCTGTTATCTTGTTTTGTTTTTTTTGTTAGTCCCCTTTTGGTTCTGTTCTCTATTGGTCAGCACCATCACAGAACATAATTTGGGTGGTGTATTGTTTATTGTCAGTTCTGCAGGAACACACAGTACAGCAATGCTGTTGTAGTTTCATTTAAACCCCACACTGACACTTCTGAGATAGGAATAATGTACCAACCAAATAATACCTGCTCCATGGTGGTACCATTGGGGTCCTGACCATTACTGAACAGAATAAAGGGGACGTACACAGTATGTACTGTTGTGAACAAATAGATGGACTACAATCTGGGTACTCGGAGTACTCCGGTTTCCTCTCACACATCATAGACATGCTGATGGATAAAGTGGAGGCACTTATTGCCCCTCTGATTGGATTTCTTGTAAATTACAGCGAGGTAAGAGGCCTACCTTACAAAGCACTTTTCCATGAAACTCCACATAAAGATGATTCCTTGTGTTGCTATTGTACAGTCTGAGCCTGATGAATCAGGACCTGATTGTCTCAGAATATTCCCGATGTGCGTAGCGTGATGATGTACAGCCTGGTGATTCAGCACCGATGACTTCATTTTATCGCCCCATTACGTTACTGAGCCTTAACCGGACCATTCAATGCAATTCCAGATCATAACACTCTTCTTTTTGACCAGACATTGTAGATTATTGTGCATCTTTGATGTTCTGTAAAATGTCTGTGTTTGTTCTGTAAGACTTATTTATGCAGTTTGAGATTTAGATTAAACCTCTTGAGGATCTTAAAAAGTTTGCTTGTAACTGACGGCTTCTGTAGAATAAGCAGTAAAGAAATCTGTTACTTCATATGGACAGATGAGAAGTGTTGCAGCTTATTGTAATCAGTGTGTCGATCTTGTTTGCTAATGATGAGTCAATGCTGCCTTTGTTCATGAAGCATCAGCTGCTTCTCATGACGGTGAGATAAGACTGCATGCAAAAGGCTGCTGGATTATATCACTTCTGTAGCAACCACTGCTTTTCCACAGGCTTCTGCAGTGTCACAACAGTTATTTCTGTCTAGAGTTGCATACATTTTTTTCTGAAGATCTTGTATTGATGACCACCTGTGACTGGAAGGTCCCTGGTCCCAGTCCCGGACCCACTACGCATTGTGGCTGAAGTGCCCTTGGGCAAAGCACCTTACCCCAATTGCACCCTGGGCCCCATATAAAAGGCTGCCCACTGCTCTGGGCACGTGTGCTCACTTCACTCAGTGTGTGTGTTTGTGTTCGACTGGACAGATGGGTTAAATGTGGATGACCTATACCTCTGTGTATATTTGGTCACTTAGACAACACTTTTATCCAAAGTGACTTACAAAGTATTCCAACTTGGTCAGAGCATATAGTAACTCTGGAGCAATGAGTATTAACGGCCTTGCTCAAGGACCCACATTGGTAACTTCAGTGACCTGGGATTTTAAACCCCCAACCTTCAGATTGATAATTCAACACCCTAACCACATTTTTTTTAATTTCTGCTGCTATTTTGAACAAAAACTCAGTCAATTATTATTAATAAAATATTATACAAAGTAGAAATAAGCATGTTGGTATGTGTTCGCATTCTTTTTTTGCATCAGTAATCAGCATAAATGTAATCAGTGCTTAATGGTAACTACTCTCAATGTGTTTTTACAGGTAATAACCTGCTTTGGGCTGTCAGTGCTGACCTATCGCTATGTGGGCTTTGCAGTTGTGGCCCTGCTTGTAGAGATCAACTCAATCTTCCTCCACCTGAGACAGATGCTTCGTATGGCCTGTATTGCCAAGAGCACTGTGTACCGGGTCAACAGCATGATCAACCTAGGCACGTACGTGGTGTTCCGCATTAACACGCTGGCCTGGATGACACGCTGGCTGGTCCTGAACCGTGATCTCATCCCACTCCTCAGCTACACAGTCGGAAGTGTAGGTCTGGCGATAATGACCCTCATGAATATCGTGCTGTTTTACCGGTTGCTACGCACCGACTTCCTCAAATCCAGTCGTGAGAAGGAGGTGAAGAAGGAAAAGGACAAGTAAACAAAAAAGAGGACGTTCAACTCAGATGCGATTAAACATCAGTGATATCAACCAGTTTCTTCCCTTTAATCCTTGTCTTCCAGATGCTGGCATCTGATGAGGTTTTGTCATTTAAGGGAGAACGGTTCTTGGTTTTATGCCGTCAAAAGCCTAATGGATTAATGTTCGCTTGCACTGAGTTACAGTTCTATAAATGACTTCACTCATCACAAATCTGGCATGGAAACAGCCAGTGATGTAATGCAACAACTTAATGAGTAGACACGCATGGTTTCATAGGGGGTGTAATTCTGTATAAAGATAATACCCTGCCTAAAAACCAACCAACATCAGCTAAATATTCAGAAAACACTGTGTAAAAAATGTTTTTTTTTTTCTTTCTGGTTATTATAATATAAAAAAACACGTTAAAAAACAATGCTCTGGGTGTGAACCCTGTATTCCTCAGGGTGACTTCTGAGCCTTACAGTTGTTTCCTATGTTTGTGTGCTTATGCCATAGTGCCCGATTTCGGCAGTCTGGAAGAGAGAAGCAAAATTATACCTGGCAGTTATTATTGTGGCCACAGAAGGCATATCTTTTTTTTTTTTATTAGCAAAATGAAGTTTTTTATCCTCTGATGATTTTAAATATGTAAAATTGAATGATAACAACCTTAATGATGTGTTACATGAACAGCATATACAGTATATAGTTGTAACACAAGCATGTGGTCATCTCCGGTCAAATTCTGTGTTGATTGTGAAGTGAAACTGAGGTTATCGTAGCTCGTGGTTCGGGTATAGAGCTAGGCTAAGGTTTGAATCCAGAGTCTACTGCGGTTACCAGTAGGAGTTTATGAGCAAGTACCTTAACCCTTATTGTTCCAGTGGTGCTGCTGTATTCTTACCCCAACTATCAAGTTGTGACGTGTACGTCACTTTGGATAAAAGCGCCTGCGAAATTGAACTCGTGTAATAAAGTCTTAGTTCCTCAGCATTGAAAAATCTGTTCTGATTTTACAAGTATCCCAATTTAATGATTGGTTTAGAACAAAGGGTCAGTCATGACACATCACACCTAAAGCAATAAGGCTTAAGGGTCTTCCTGATGGCCTTAAACTGGTAATCTCAGTGGACTTTGGATGTGAACCCTCAGATCGATAGCCTTGCACCCTAACCACTGAGCTACCATGTTACAGGTTCAGGTATAGGGGGGAGAAAGAACATAAGAGAACCCCTAAACAAAAAAATAGCAAATTACAGTAAGTTCATCAAATTATATACAGATTGTAGATTGTGTACCTTTACACTTTAAATACACACTAATACAAAGGCGTTAACTTTAATACTTTATGTTCATTCCTGTTATCTAACTATTGTGTGTATATAAGGTTGTAGAATTGCTTTATGGAGACTGCAAATGGTTTATTTATTTAAACTTCTCAAGACCTGTCAAGCCTTTTCGAACATCTACCTCTGCTACCTCAAAACTCCCAAAGGTGACTCTCTGTTGGCAAAGGTAGCATTTTCTCCAGAAAGCCACAGAGCTGACTGTTGGTTGGCTGCTCTGTTTTATAATTACGCAAAATAACCGAAAACTGAATAGCTTCCAAAAGCAAGGTGGCGGTCAATATCTCCAAGATCCTTAATATGTGCCCAGGCTTGTATAACAGAAATGCTGGAGTCATTACCATGGTGATTAACAAAATGTTAAAAAATATTTGCTGTGCAGTGCAAGTGTGTGGATTGATGTTCACTAAATGTTCAGACGATTAATTGTTGACTGTCACGGCGGCTGAAGATGAAATGCTCTAGTGTGTGGTAAATGCTTTTTAGATTTTGATATTTTATGTATCATTAGTTTCATTTGTAATTCCTGTTTTCTTTTGAGGGATTTTGTCATTTGAGGAAAATTATGAGCTGGCTGTTGAGGCATGAATTACTTTTCTCTTTGGAGATGTTTAACTGATATTTTCCTGATAATATTCTACATAGAATCTGTAGAATTTAGATTTGCCTGATCTACAATATAAGTCAAAAGTTTAGACACGACCCCTTCTTTTTCCATTGTCATTTCTTCCATTTAGTCATTTAGCAGATGCTTTTATCCAAAGCGATCTACAAATGAGATAACAACACAAGTCTAGTTTTAGGAAAAAAACAGTTAGACTGCAGTACCATCAACCTGTGCATTACTCGATCTGGCTGGGTTTTTTTTTTTGTTGTTGTCATTTGTTTTTATAGCATGTGTCTGTGGAAGATGTGTGTTTTGAGAAGTTTCTCAAATGTTGAGTGAGTCAGCCTTACGGATGTTGTTGGGAAGGTCGTTCCACCATTTAGCAGTGGTAAATAAAATGGAGTGAGAATTACCGCCTCGTGAGTTGGAATCACCAGGTGACATTCATCACTAAAGCGTAGTGAACAAGTTGTGTATTTAGTAAAGATGGATTGAAGGTAAGAGGGGGCAGATCCAGTGATTGTCCTGTAGGCCAGAGTCAGTACCTTGTACTGAATGCGAGCAGCTACTGAAAGGACCTGAGATGAGAGATGAGTGGAGCGAGATGGATAATGGAGTAACATAGAGTTTGCTTTGGCTGGTTTAACATAGTTAGGATAGGAATTATGCACCAGCCAAATAATACCTGCTCTGTGGTGGTACTATTGGGGTCCTGACCATTAAATAGGTAGAGTAAAAGGGACTAACACAGTATGTACTGTAGTCCACAATCAGATGGACTACATTCTGTAATTGTAGGACTAAAAAGTCCATCTTTACGGTAATTGGAACTGATGACATGGACAATAATTGGAGTGTGTCTAAACTTTTGACTGGTACTGTACGTCACCTACCAGATTTTGCTGTATACTCAACTATATATTCATCCCAAATGCGCTATAGCCATCATGTTTTGGATAATTTGAAATTTTTTGTTTCAAATCCAACTGTAGTTCAGGGCTCTAAAATTCGTAAAGAAGAACGGTTGGTACAAAACTGAATTGGAATCATAAGTTGTTTATTAGTGATTTATTTGCATACTGTGCTTTTACACACAGAGGACTTTATCCTCCACATTTAACCCACCCATGCACTAAATCACATATATACACACACACTGGTGAAGTGAGCACATGTGCAACGAGCGGTGGGCAGCCCAGTGTACGGTGCCCAGGGAGCCATTGGTGTTAGGTTCCTTAACTTGGTTTCACAAGGTTAGTTCCTTAACCACAAGCCTACAACTGCATTGTGAATAGGATGTGGTTTTTAGAACATTTCTTATAACTGTTGATGACTCTACAAGGTAGAGTTCTTACTTACATTTAACTGGTTGTAACAGACCCTGGGGCATTTTACAGCCTTTGAGCCACATTTGAACTCCTACACACATGTGAACATGTCTGAACACCATGCGAACAAGAGACAGGATTTCTCAAATGTGGGAATAAATTTATTCACACATTAGATTGCAGCTGATGACGTTGCAGCATGTTTTTATTCCTGTTGCCGCTGCTGGAACCCCCTCCGCTTTCTGCTAATCCCTGCTATTCCCAACCAAGCATCACCATTTTCTCGATGCCCCTGCCAGTTGCCTTAAAATATTAAAGTGGTAGTCCTTTTATCTTATATTGCTTTTTTTAAATTGATTTCAGCCTGTGGATTCAACCCTCCACAACACTCTTGAGAAAATAATTACCCAGATCGTCCTTACACCAATAAATGGTTATTTTCAAAATTACTATAATTGCCAAGGTGTATGTCCAGGCAGCTTCACACTTTTGCAATCACTGTAAAGTCTCCAGGACCTTAAAATAAACTCCAAACGATTAATGTGGACAAATCAGACATTTCTCTTCAGGTTAGATTTTTTTGGTTTAATGTGGTAGCTCGTAAGATCAGTTTTAAATAGTGTTGAATGATGAATATTTTGAAGGAAATTAATTAATCAACTGACATGATTTCCGAAGATGTGCTCAGTTGATTTGTTTACTTGGATATGAGGATTTTAAACTGTTTACTAATTTAAATCATTTTTCTTTCGCACAACATTCTCTGGGCCAGAAATGAACAGACTGTATGCGGTGCTATCTGCTTTTTTTCCTCATATAATTAACACACATGTCAAAATGTCCAAAAAAAATTGCTGCTTGTTTATCTTTTTTTTTAATTCTCTTGTTAATGGATAAAAATATAATTTATATGTTTTGCTTTACAAGTGAAAATAAAGGTGTAACATTTGGCGTGTATGATAGTCATTGAGAATTATTGTAAATAATTATAAACATTTCATTTAAAGTAGAGAGAGAAATATTTCGACTCTTCTGTATGTCCTAGATATACAGTGGAAGTGACAAGGCCTATATTAACATACCAATACCGATTTTAATAATATGCTCTTACACTTTACACAACTGCTTAAATGTACACTCCTGCCCAGTTTAAAAATTGCAGGAAATTTCATTTTGCACTATTGGATCTTAAAAGGGTTCTAATAGGAGCTTCACAATGCTAAAGAAAAAGAAATCGGCACAAGAGACAAAAACATTTAAGCATCCAAATTTTTGAAAACTATTTATTTTGCCTACTGTGCTTACACACAGAGGAATTTGTCCTCCATATTTAACCCATCCGTGCAGTAAAACGCACACAAATACACACACTGGTGAAGTGAGCACACGTGCCTGGAGCGGTGGGCACCCGGGGAGCAATTGGGGGTTAGGTGCCTTGCTCAAGGGCACTTCAGCCACAGTACTTTTGGGACGGGGAATCGAAACAGCGACCTTCAGGTTGCAAGGCTGGTTCCTTAACCACAAGCTTATAACTACCCCCCAAAAAAGCCAAAATCTGTGCAATAAAATGGATTTCATGTAATTTTCTTTCAAGTATTTACACTGTCAAAACCTGATGGCATAAGCAAAAAAGCTGACTTTAAACATGGTAGGATGGTTGAGCTGCATAAGCAAGGCCTCTCACAACGTGCCATCTCTGCTGAGGTTGGACGCAGTAAGACCGTCATTTTGCATTTTTTACATGATTCTGAGGGTTATGGAACAAGAAAATTTTCACCAGCACTGAGCCACAGGATCCGATTGGCTGTCTGTCAGGAAATGGGACGATCCGCTACCCAAATTAAGGCTATTACTTGTGCTTGCTGACTGCAGCCTAATAACCATCAGACGCCATCTACGGTTAATCTCACTCTTCATATATTTTATTGCAGTTAATTAATGAAATCCTCTCCATAGCACGGCCTATGAGACAGAAACAATCAGTATTTAAGTTCAAGTGGTTTTATAGGTCATTCCAACAATAAAAGTATACATTGGAGCAAAATAACGTTCTCCTAGAAAAGGGGGCTACATAAAACAGCAAGAAGAAACAACGGGAGACAAATCAACAGTAAGGCAAACCGGGCTGATAAGACTATAGGTTGACCGGTAGATACAGTGCTACTGGTCACTGCTTTGTCTCATTCTCTCAATTTTAAGTAAATTTACATGGAAGCATCTGCAAAATGACTATATGTAAATAGGGTCTAGGAGCCTTTTTTGGGCTCAGCTTCAACCGGGCTTGTGATGTCATTTCCTGCAAACGGTGTAAATGTTCATTTGCACATAATTGGCCACTTCTTGAAAGGGAAAAAGAACATCAGCTTGATAGACGTTTCCCCTGCACACAATAACACTAATACTAGCTGAGCCACTTCTTGGTTTTACAGAGTATATAAACCTCCACAGAGTCCTGTATGTTAAATGTCATGGGTAGCTCAGTGGTTAGGGTGTTGGGCTGCCAATCTGAAGGTTGTGAGTGCAGAGTCCAGGTCCACTGAAATTGTGGGTCATTGAGCAAGATCCTTAACCCGAATTGCTCCACTATCAACTCTAAATTCTGACCCCAACCATCAAGTTGGGATACATTGAAGTCTATTTGGATAAAAGCGTCAGCTAATTGACTGTGGAAAAAAACCAAAGAACCAGAAGAAAGACAAGTGGACACTGGGAGAAGATGGACTCTCCACGCATTTAAACCTGTGACTTAAACCTGTATCCCTATGGTATGGTAATCAAAGCAACGTGATTTCTATAGAAAACTAACAAAATGAGCTGTAGCAAACGAATTGTTATTTCTCCTAATATTTGTAGCTCAGTAACTAAAAGAGAAAAGGTTCTTTTAGCACAATTGTTGGCGCCATTACATATTTAGCACCACATGTGGCATTTTTATAGCTTTTCTGTGTCCTTTATTCAGTGTCCCTCAAGATCCTTACCATTCCAAGGTTCAGCATTCTGCGCCTCTTCATCTCATCCAAGGTTTTTAATGAAGCTTAGCTTAGGGAAGTAGAATCACCAAGGCGAAACCTTGACACTGTGGTTAATAAATATTTGTTTGGCTTTGAGGTGTGTTTGGATTTGTGTCGTCATGGTAAATCCACCCAAGGTCCAGTTTATACTTCATGGCTTGTTTCAACTGGTCCACGGAGTTAGTATCATGTATCATTGCATAATGTCCATACTCTTGAGAATTTGTTTGCAGAACACTGTCGCACACAAAGGTTCAATCATCTTGAATTAATTAAGCGCATGTTTTTAATGGTCCACACAGATTCAAACGCACAATATAGGGGCAATTTAAAGCAGCCAATTCATTTTGAATCCTTGTTTTTGGACTGTGGAAGAAATCCAAAGAACCCGAAGAAAGCCAAGTGGACACCGGGAGAAGATGGACACTCCACGCATTTAAACCTGTGATTTAAACCTGGATCCCCATCTCTGAGAGGCAGATGTGCCACCTAAACTACACTGGAGATCAAAATTAGAGAACAATTCAAGAACACTTGATTTTTTCAGAAATAATGCACTCTTCATTGGTCA
>JAOUQT010343828.1:0-12729 GCA_025769995.1 Xyliphius kryptos | reverse complement strand
ACAATGGTTAAAAATTATATAGACCTTCAGGGACATGGGACCAAAAGTATTTAGACATCCAAGGTCATGGGACCAAATGTAAATAGATATCTAGGGACATGGGACCAAAAGTATATAGGCATCCAAGGACATGGGACCAAATGTAAATAGATATCCTGGGACATGGGACCAAAAGTATTTAGACATCCAAGGACATGGGTTCAAAATTATAAAGACTGTCAGAGATATGGGTCCAAAAGTATGCGGACTTCCAGGGACATGGGACCAAAAGTATGCAGACTTCCAGGGACACGGTTCCAAACAAATAAAGATATCCAGGGACATGGGTCCAAACAAATAAAGATATCCAGGGACATGGGTCCAAAAGTATCCAGACTTCCAGGAACATGGGACCAAAAGTATTTAGACATCCAAGGACATGGGTTCAAAATTATAAAGACTTTCAGAGACATGGGTCCAAAAGTATGTGGACATCCAGGGACATGGGTCCAAAAGTTTGTAGCCATCCAGGGACACGGATCCAATAATCAGAATCAGAATACTTGATTGATCCCCGAGGGAAAATAGCAGGTGTAAAGGAGTTAGGACTTCCACCTGTGTTTAATTTCTAGTTAGGAACAAAGGTTGTCCCCGTGTCTGAGTGGGTGTACGCCTGGTCCTCCAGTCTCATCCCACATTCCAAAGACGGTTCCTGTTGACCCAGTAGTGTACTGTCCTGATGATGAACACTCCCAAATAAAGTCATTAACTAAAGAATTACTTGTTAATGACTTGAAATGTTGTTTTCCTTTACTCTGTTCTCTGATTATCGGGACCCCCACAGAGCAGGTATTATTAAGATGGTGGATGATGGTATGAGTGTATCAGACACCTGCACGTTCTGACTGGTGTACTGTTCTCTGTCCAGCAGCACTGCTGTGTCTGATCCACTCGTACCAGCACAACACACACTAATACACCACCACCACCATCACTGCAGTACTGAGAATCATCCACCACCCTTATACTTTCTTACTGGGGGTCCTGATCATCAGAGAACATACTAAACGAAGTATGTAGAGAAACAGATGGACCACAGTCTGTAGTTTAAGAACTACCATTACTTCATCCATATGATCAGTGGAACTAAAAGACAGACAGAACTGAGGAAGTGTATCTAATAAAATGGCCGGCGAGTTTGTTTGTGGTAAAGACGTCACTAACCAATTAATCGTAATCATGTTGCCTTGACGAGGGGCGCTAATGAGTCGTCTCTGCTTATTGTTGTGAAGCCAATGCCAAACCACAGACTTAAACCTTTTCCTCTCGGTCACCTTCTGTCTGTGAGGCGTATCATGTGACCTCATGCTGCTGGCACTGATTCAGGAGAACGAACTCAGAGGAGACGTGATGGGCTTTTTATAAGATTCAGTCACTCTTTTCTTTGTTTGGATTCCAAAGCTTAAAGTTTAAATCCAACAGAAGTAAATATTTTAACATGTTATTAATAACCACAGAATCTTTGAATATCATTCAAATACAGTCTGTTATATAATTAAGCAAATATTATTCAATGTTATTCATCAAAGATCCCATCAACTCTCTGTATCATAACAAATAATAAAAATATATATAAAATTTGCTATTTATGACAGAGACATTGCTCCAAAAGTATGTGGACACCCAGAGACGTGGGTCCAAAAATATGTGTACAACCAGTGACATGGGTCCATAATTATGTGGAAACCCAGGGACATGGGTCCAAAAATATGTTTACACCCAGGGACACGGGTCCAAAAATATGTGGAATCCCTGAGACATGGGTTCAAAGGTATGTGGACAGGGGTCCAAGAGTATGTGAGTAGGGACACCCTGAGACATGGGTTCAAATGCATGTGTACATTCAGGGCAGTGGGTCCAAAAGTATGTGTACACAAGGGCATGGGTCCAAACGTATGTGAACATCCAGGGACATGGTTCCAAAAGAATGCATACACCCATGGACATGAGTCCAAAAGTATGTAGATATCCAGGAACATGGGTCCAACATTATGTGGAAACCCAGGGACATGGGTCCAAAGGATTCCACACAAGGATTGAACACCACAGACACACCAGCTTTTAGAGTTTAATCACATATTTTACTTTGTTCTTTTTCAGATGTTTATATTCACAGTTATGTACAACTTTAGATTTATTAAGCATTTTTCTTTCAATATGCAATTTCAATACAGCACTACAGTCCAAACACTTCTACTCTGATTAATTAAAGTCATCTGCAAAATTACACCAGGTCTAGTTGTATGGTGAGTTGGGGTAGTGCTGTCTGCAACGTGTCTGCCGTTTTCACCTTCTCTCTCACTGCAGGCAGGTCACTGAGGAACAAGTGCTCCAAGTTCCTGTGAAGTAAAAACCTTCTGGAGTGAAGCAGGAAGCGAGTAACCATAGAAGTATTAATAAATTAATAACTAAATGCAGTCCTTAGAATGAAGCTCTGTGTTTAGGACTAACCTCAAATGATGAAGAGCAACGATGCCTTTGTCTGTTACGTTACCACAGGAGATGACACTCATCTTCCTCATGCTGTTCTGCAGGTTCTCTGTCTGACTCAACCGCTGCAGACATGCATCCTCTATATATATACACTTTTGCAGCTTTACCTCCTCTACGTGCTTCAGACCATCTACAACAAATATACATTCCTTAATAAATTCTTATTTACTTATTGCATGTTTTTTTTTAACCTTCGAACAAATTATCTGCAAAACGATCTATAGCAAAATAAGGTTAACACTCCATCACCTCGTATGCAATCAGACAAAAATTTTATGGAAGACTGTGGACTAGTAATGATAAGAATTAATTTAAGGATAACATCCTGGTTGGTAGCTTAACCTTTGATTTCTAGTGAGAACCATGGGGCTGCTGCTCTGTGGGTTTCACAGCAGACTGCATGTATTATTCGGGGTTTGGGTGTCACTCACCCAGGTAATCGAAGCCTCTGTACATGATGCACGACTCGGTGGCATCGATGGCCTGGATTTGGTAACGACCCAGTGGCCCGGTTGGGAGACCGTTGTAATCGTGCTGCCAGCGGTCGAAGCCCCGAAATCGAACTTTGGCACCACACCTCAGGAGCCATTCTGCTGCTGCACGATCAGGACCGACTGCCTTAATCCGCTCATAGTCAACCCTGGTCAAGAGGAAACGGTTGTCATTAAAATGGTTATGAAGCAACACACTGTCATGAACATATATATAGAGCGTAGTGGTCAGCGCGTTCATGTCTCAGCATTGAGTTCAAATTCAAATCTGGGTGAAATTCCTATGTTCTCGTATCCATGTGGGTTTCCTCTGGGTTTCTCCCACAGTTCCAAAACATGGATTCAAGGTAAATTGATTGCTCTAAATTGCCCTGTATCGTGAGTGTGAGGCTAGATTGGCACCACCTGCCCAGCGCCTGAGATGTTCTCCCCTGGATGGGCATAGGGAACCCCACTGCGACCCTAGTAGGAATAAGCGAAGGATAATGGATGCATAATATTAGATAATACTGGTTTTGTAGAAGTAAATATTAGATTGTACTTGTTGAAGACCGCGTTGAGCCAGCCCCAGAACGCTCTGCTGCCCCCTGGTGGCCTCCGGGAGTGAGCGTATAACGCACAATGCGCTCTTCCTGTGAGGGAGTTTAGCATGACTTTACCTTCAAACCTGAAGGACACATTCACACAGACTTCAGAATGAACGTAGTTCCGTGAACCGGACATTAGAGTGTAATTTAATCACTAATGAATTCTGATTCAGCTAAAAATAAATAACCTCAAGATAAATGGATTGCAATTAATTCCTTTTGTATTATACACTGCGTTTAGGTGACTGATTATAACGCGGAATACACAGTGAATAACTGCATCATGTCCAGCTTACAGACATTAAACTGAAGTCTTTCCAAACTGCAGACACTCCGCTCTTCTTACCAGCTTTATTTACATCCGCGGTCCGCCATGCGCCACGTTGTTGCTGTGTCGCATGACGTCATCACGTTCTGCTCTCCCATTGGCCAGTCAAGGTACAGCCAGAGGGCGTCAGATACCGGAGCTGTCGCACGATACACATGATTAAAAGGCAAAAGAATATTTACAACAAACACATTTTATTTAACACATTATAAGTTAATCTTTTGTTTAAAACGATAAATAAAGAATCTGAGGTCATATATGTAAAAAAAAGATGTGATTTCCGAATAAATGTTTTCGTAATGGGGGCCACCATGCAGCCCACTTTTTTTTTATTTTATTTTTTTTTTTAGTCTTACTGAGGAAAACACAGTAAATGAAGTCATTACAGAATATATCATTCATTTATTCATTCATTATTTTCCACTTATTCCTGTACTAGGGTTGCGGTGAGGTTCCCCTTGCTTATCCATGGGAGAACATTATAGGCGCTGGGCAGATACACCCATGTTTTTGGACTGTGGTAGGAAACCCATGCGGACATGGAAAATGGAGCACATGGAAACTCCACCCAGATTGGGATTTGAACCGGGAATTCCCAGCGATGAGAGACGAACGATTATGGCGTGAGGTTGTTTTTCAGGAGCTGGGCTTGGCCGCTTAGTTTCAGTGAAAGAAACTGAATGCTTCAGCATACCAAGACATTTTGGACAATTCCATGCTCCCAACTTTGTGGGAACAGTTTGGGGCCGACCACTTCCTCTTCCAACATGACTGTGCACCAGCGCATAAAGCAAGGTCTATAAAGACATGGAGGACAGAGTCTGGTGTGGATGAACTTGACAGTCCTGCACAGAGTCCTGACCTTAACCTGATGGAACATCTTTGGGATGAATTAGAGCGGAGACTGAGAGCCAGACCTTACTGTCCAACATCAGTGTGTGACCTCACTGAAGTTACCAATGTGGGTCCTTGAGCAAGTCTCTTAACCCTAATTGCTCCTGAGTGCTATATCAACCCTTTGTTCTGATCCCAATCCAAGTTGGGATACTTGTAAGTAGCTTTGGATAAAAGTGTCTGCTAAATTCAAGGAGACCTCACAAATGTGCTTTAGGAAGAATGGTCAAAATTCCCCATAAACACCCCCAAACTTCCCAGAAGAGTTGAAGCTGTTCTAGCTGCAAAGGGTGGATCGACGTCATATTGAACCCTATGGATTAGGAATGGGATGTAATTCATTCATTATCTTCCGCTTATTATTTTGTGAGGGTCGCGGTGGGATTCCCCATGCCCATCCAGGGGAGAACGTCTCGGGCACTGGCCAGATACACCCAGGACAGGGTGCCAATCCATCGCCGGGTACGGAATGTGATGTCATTTAAGATCATATGTGAGGCAAGGCAGGTGAGTAAATACTTTTGGCAATATAGTCTAATCTATCTATCTATCTATGTCTGTCTGTCTGTCTGTCTGTCCGTCCATCTGTCACAAAAAATACCTACTTGTAAAAATACATTTCAACGTTTGTCAGTGCAGTTTGATTAACTAAGACTAGATTAAGTTTTGCAGATGAAAAAAAAACTAAAAACACAATAATATAATTTTATTTCGTACGTTGTTTACTCTTGCGTGCGTATTATTTTAAATCGTGTCTGTTTCTTGAATCGACTCTGACGTGTTCGGTTGACTCCATGATTCCCAAAATCCCGAATCGGAGAATCGACTCTTTTTAAAGGACCAATTCCCAGCCCTCATTGACAAGCAGGCGGGCTAGCACAGAGAACCTGACTGAGCTTTAAACTGTGTCAGCGTTCTGTTAAATAATTTATTAAAACCCGCATGTTTCACCTCTTGATTAATACGGCGGACTGGAAATAAGGAAAGCGGCAGAAGTGGATTTACGGCGCGGTTGTTGGTCGGAGGATAACGACAGAGAGGTATGATGTCATGCTACTTGTGTTAGCATTCGGGCTAAAGCAGGCTAACAGTGAGGGTTTGTCTCGTTGGCGTTTTCATGGCGGTTTGTGTTTGTTGCTGTATTTATGTACACCACGGCTTTTTCGATAATGTACATAAATACATATAACGTAACTAAATCAGCCGCGAGTGTTTCTTAGTAAAACGTTTAGTCAACCAAAATAATTCAGTACGTTGAGAGACCAGAGAGCTTTACAAAAACATCTTCAGTTCTTAACCAGTATCTGGGACAAAATTAATAAAATCCTTACGGTTTCTGATTAGAAATGTGTTTTAAAATACGTTTTTTTATTATGTCGTGTGTTTTCTTATTTTCCTGAATGTAAATATGTCATTGATAATCTGAAGCATAAGTGTGCTCCATTGTCCATTTTTTTCCACTTTGTAGTTTTACAATTACAGACTGTAGTCCATCTGTTTTTTTTTTGTTTTGTTTTTGTTAGTCCCCTGATGGTTTCTTTGATCTCTATTGGTCAAGAGCATCACAGAACAGGTAGAATTTGGGTGGTGGATTGTTTATTGTCAGTTCTGCAGTGACACTGATGCAGTGAGGGGGTTTCAGTGCAGCAGTGCTGCTGTAGTTTAATTTCTACATCTCATTGACACTGCAAGGAAAGGAATGATGCATCGTCCAACGGGCTTTGGTGGTACTATTGGGGTCCTGACTATTAGAACAGAGTAAAGGGGATGTACACAGTATGTGCTGTGGTCCACAAACAGATGGACTTCAGTCTGGCATTGTAGAACTACAAGGTCCATCTTTACAGTAAGTGCAACTGATAACATCAACAATAAGTGGAGCCAAAAGGAGGTGTTTTTAAAACCTTTGACTGGTATGTTTTACATACATGTTTGTCACACAGATAATCAAGCATGTTGATTTGTAGAGGTAAAGAAACAGATGTATTCTGTTTGAACTTTATTGATCTTATCAGGCTGCATTGCTCAGTCATTGCAGTATATATGGATTTAAAATGAATAAAGAAATGATTTGTTGTGAGACAAATTGTGCTATGATTTGATAACAACACCCTCTCCCCAATTTACATTTAGTTATTTAGCAGACGCTTTGATCCAAAGCGACGTACAAATATCCCAACTTGGTTGGGATTAGAACACAGGGTTGATACAGGATCCTGGAGCAACGAGGGTTAAGGGTCTTGCTCAAGGACCCACATTGGTAACTTCAATGGACCTGGGATTTGAACCCCCAGCCTTCTGATTGATAGTCCAATGCCCTATCCACTGAGCTTCCCCTCCCTATTACTTCATATTGGCAAGTTTTATCTGTATGAACTGGCATTTAAAGCATCCTTGTCATGCAGATTTGCAACATTTTATGTTGTTATGTGATTCCTGCTTGTAAGAATTAGGACACAGTGAGATACACAATATGAAGGTGTTCAGGCTCAACCTCAATCTGACCATTATGAAACAAGGTCACTATATTTCCCAGAACTTTTCATTTTCACTATGATCATGATTTTTCACCCTTAAAATATGTTTTTTTTTATGGCCGTTTTTTGCTCAGAGAAAAAGGAATGAGTTATTATTTTCCCAAAAATGTACCTCCATCACTTTCTGTGGTCAATGAAACTGTTCAAAACCCGAGAAGCTTTTCTCTGTCTACATTTTCTTTCCTGAACATCATTAATTTCTTTGAATTTTTGTTATTTGATTCCTAATTCTAATATAGCCACAAAAAAGTGGACCGGCACAGTGGCGTAGTGGTTAGCATGTTCGCCTTTTGTTGCTGGGGATCCAGGTTTGTATCGCATTCTGGGTGAAGTTTCCATGTTCTCCCCGTGTCCTTGTGGGTTTTCTCCACGTTCTCCATTTTCTTCCCACAGTCCAAAAACAAGGTACATTGGCTGTTCTAAATTGCCACTACATAGTGTAAGAGTAAATAAATTTGTGATAAATTGCCACGGTGTCCTTGGTGTTTTTGCCCAGTGCCTAAAACATTCTCCCCTAACTGGACATGGGAACCCTCCCCCGCCCTAATAGAGGATTAAGTTGAATAATCTAAGGATGGAAAACTAATTCTTCTATCTTTGTTGTGGATGAGTTGAACTATGGTAGTCTTTTGCTTTGTGGTCAGTCTTCCTTCTTCATCTATGACCACGACAGGATCTGAAAATCAATTTTGGTCTAAATATCGAGCCGTGCAGGGCACAGCTCAACATGTAGGGCGTGTCAAAGGAAGCTATGAAGTCACGTTACAAACCTAGCTGATTTCCTAAAGGAGCTGCCAGTTAAATTACATCAGTTCAGTGTCATTAGTTTAAAATCAGCAGTATTATTAATACGATTCTTAAACAAACTCATAAAAAACACAAAAAAAAAACCCAGATTGAGTTATGCGCAGGGTTGATGGTACTATAGCCTAGCTGGTTCTTCATAATAATACTGACTTGTGTTGTTCTCTCATTTGTAAGTCGCTTTGGATAAAAGCGTCTGCTAAATGACTAAATGTAATGTAAATGTCATAAGGCTGGATCCAGTAAAAAAAAACCAAAATGTATTGTGTTCTGTACGCAGTTATTTTCTTCAAGATATAATAAAGGTGATTTGTTTTAGTTTTTACCCTCAATCTGATGGCTGCCGGGTTAAACCCCCTGTCCTACAAATGTGAGTCCTTGATCAGGACTCTTAACCCTTTTTGCTCCAGAGTGCTGCGCTGTGATTCCAACTATGAAATTGGAGTTTTTGTAAATCCAAAAAGACTTACAAATGTGAAAGTGATGTATTTAGCCTACTGTATTTACACAATGCGTCCACTACTTTTAACCCATCCGTGCAGTAAAACACACAAGAGTGAAGTAAGCACCTGGGGAGCAATCGGCGTTGGGTGCCTTGCACTTCAGCCATAGTACTTGGTGGGAGCGGGAAACAAAACCAGGACTTTCAGACTTAACCACAAGCCTATGACTGCCCCACGACTTGATGCTTGGGATCCGATTCCGGGGGTCGTGTGTGTATTTATTCGGGTCGAATGGGTGAAGAGATACATAAAACACATATTGTTTGTATGTGTGTTTTTTGTATCTCTCCACCCATTCGACCTGAATGTCCTCCTGTGGTTCCCACATGATTTTATTTAAATAACCTGCAAACATAGATAACACCGCCACTGATTGTTGTGTAAAAGGTTCCAAATGCATTTTTGATAAATACCCTGAATTCTCGTGTCTAATAACCCGACGCTGAGTATTTCATGACGTCGGCTTAAATACGCCCGCACCAGATTCATTTCACATTTGTTTTTTGTTTGTTGTCCGCATATCATGCATATCGTTATTGATGTGGGCGATGCCATTCCCTTCCAAAACATACAAAATCAGCCAAGTCTCACTTGGTACAGATTTGTTTGTATTTATTCGTTTCTTTATTCTATTACCAGATTTGTATGTATTTGTAAGTCTTATCAGGTAAAATGTGTAGGTGTCGTAATATATTTGTGCAAGAAATGTTTATACATAGACTCACCGGCCATTTTATAAGGTATACCTTGTTGTTGATCCACTTACCATATAGATGGACTTTGTAATTCTACATTACTTTCTGTAGTACATATTTTGTTAGTCCTCTTTGCTTTGTTCTCAGGGGATCAGGACCCCCACAGAGCAGGTATTATTAGGGTGGTGAATGATGGTATGTTTTGATTGGTGTACTGTTCTCTGTCCAACCTTCTGATCAACTCGTACCAGCACAACACACACGAATACACCACCACCATGTCTGTATCGCTGCAGTACTGGGAGGCATCCACCACCCTAATACCACTTATTAGGGGGTTCTTATCGTCAGAGAACATACTACAGCAGACTAACAAAGAATTTAGAGAAACACATAACTACAGAATGTAACTGTAGAACTACAAAGTCCATTTATATCAAAGGTCACTAATAGGTAGCCCATGTAGTGCAAATCAGTTTTTTTTTTTTTACTCGATTGCATTGTTTTGCTTATAATATTAGCACAGAAATTATGATGGTCTAGACGTTGTTGAAATTTCCTTCAACTGGACCCTACTGAATTCTAATTAAATGCCTCTGATCTATTTGATCAGTGGAACTGAAAAAAGACAATAAGTGTAGAATTTAGAAGGTGTACTATGTGCATTTAAAGTGAACTAAAACCCTTCCACCAACAACCAACTACACAAGTTTAAAATAAAAAGATTTAAAATGAATAAAAAGCTTCTTTGCAGTTGCTGTGTGTGCGTTTCTGAGTTTCATCAAGTACAACCTCAAAGTAGCAGCGATGCTGCTTGGTGCGGTGACGGAGCACAGCAGGGCATTTGCAGAGCACATCCATCTTGACTGGCAGTGTGGAAGAGTGTGTGCTTTGTTTGTGATGTTCGTGTCAAGTGCTCGTTCCTGGCAGAGCTCTGCGGGGTTCTGGCTTTTTGAGTCTTTTAAGTGTGCAAGTTATCAGGAGCATATTACACAAGTCAGTGTTCAAGACATTTGCATGTTGTTTGCTTGTGAGAAAGAGGGTGCAGCTCTGTCACAGTTGTTCCACTGAGTATCCCAGCTGTCCCTTTCACGCTGACCGCACCCTCACTGCCTACGTACTCAGCTGTCTGCCCCATCGCCAGTCATCATGTATGGCTTTGTGATTTGTCCTTTGGCACCAGCAAACTTATGGCACCTTTTTATATTGGGATGATTAGTACACAGGGAGTGATTAATATTCTTATTGTACACACGATCAGTGGGAAGTGAAACATGGGTCATGAGTCCCTGATGACGATGCTAACGAACTACTGGAAGTCTTTTATCTACATAAATCTCATGTTTATGATCAATAACACTTTTGTAAACAATGAAGTAACCAGAGATGTAGCAAAAAATTTAAAGAGGACATTTCAAAAGTGATATCAGTGCATTTTTAGAATGTCATCCTGCAATGTATTTGTACCCTTCAGTAGGGGTGTAATTGTACAAAAAAGTCGGTTCACACTGGTATTTAATTCACAGTCCCGGAGAGGTGCTGGGGGTGGGTCAGGGCATTAGATTTTTATTTTTATTTTTATTGTCTATCACTTTTATTAAATGCTTGAAACCTGGATCCTCCACTACAGCATATAAAGCATATTGTGGATAATTAATCACAGCTTCAGTGTATTGCAGATTTGTTTAATTAATCTATCTAATTCTGTGTCAGAGTTTTCACTACATTATGGTATGCCACCATACCATTACCCTAAAATTAATCTGAACTGATTGTGTTTAATAAATGGCCACTTTAATGCCACAACTTTTTGCATGCTGTAAACTTGTACTTTGGATTGTGTAGCCACTGAAGTTTAAATCTTAATTCTAAGCTTCTTAAATTGGGTCCCCTTTAACATTTGTGCGTTGCTGCAAATAATTATGGTCAGGTTTCCAAAAAGCACTCCACAGTTGAAAATGAGTTAAGTATGAGGGTTCTTACTCATAATGCAGCATTTAAAATTAAATGTGTTTCTGCAGTTATTCAGCTCTTCATTTATCTGGGTTGTAACTGGAGCTACTAAACTGAATGTTTCATAGTACAATCTTTATTTATAATTACTGTTCGTAGCGGTTGCGTTCATGCAGATATACTTTGAAAATGAAATACTGTGTAACCAAATGAGGTTTTAGGGTTTTCGTGCCTGGGACATCAGATTTTTGCTCAGCGTGTCCCCCACTTACAGACCGAATCTGAACCTTTTGCTTGTCATTTATTTTATTTTTTTATGAACATGCATTTGTTGCCTTGTTAAACTGTTTTCTGGTCTACAACTAGCAAGCCATTATTTAACAATCACACTGGTGTTAAAATTGGTTAAAAACTATTACACAATGCTTCTGCAAATTAAGCAGCATTGTGAATGACTTTACACACTAACCTCCTACCATCTGGAAAAAGGTATAGAAAGGCCCTAACATCCAAATTGTGAAGCGGTTTCTTTCCCAAGTCATCAGACTCAGAGTTCAGTCTGATCACACAATATCAACAGAGACTGAACCAAATGGCTTCTACCAGCAAAAAACCTCTCATCTCATTATCTTCTGCTTAATTCTATACTAGGGTTCCAGGGAGGTCCTCCCATGACTATCCAGGGGAGAATGTTTTCAGGCGCTGGGCACGCACTCACTCACACCAACACACACATACACTATATGGGGCAATTTAGATGAGGAGAAATTTAGAGCACGGGAAGAACATGGAAATTCCACCCAGGTTGGAATTCGAACCCGAATCTCCAGCGCTGAGAGGCGAATGTGCTACCCACTAAGCCACCGTGTTGCTCTGGCAAAAACTGTATCTGAATCAGTTGCAGAAAAGAAAGTAAACCCGAATCTCTCAAATCACTTGAAAAACGATGGTGTCTGTGATCACCCGTATCGACTGAATTTCCTCTGCCTCATTGTCTCTTCAGTGTCATGTTTCAACTCCGGATTCATTTTCTTCCTGCTTTGCACAATTTATCAGCTGATTTATTCACATTAAAAATACACTGCTCAAAAAATGAAGGAACACATCCTAATACATAACACATCCTGGATCTTAATGAATAAAATATTTCAGTTGAAAATCTTTATTTAGTAGATAGTGGAATGCGTTGAGAATAAAAGAAAATCAAAATGTAAATCAAAATGAAGTCTGGATTTGGAATCAAAGTGAAAAATCAAATGACCGGCTGATCCAACTTCGTGGAAATTCCTCAAGACAAGTTCAAATGAGGCTCAGTAATGTGTTTGTGGCCTCCACGTGCCTGTATGACCTCCCTACAACACCTGGACATGCTCCTGATGAGGCGGCGGATGTTCTCTCCATGTCT
>JAOUQT010343814.1:0-23403 GCA_025769995.1 Xyliphius kryptos | reverse complement strand
CTCTTGTAGGGTGAGCAACAGTGGGGATGACAATACTACTGCGCATGCGCACCAGAGTGCCATTCTTTTTTGCGCGCTTTTTGAACAGGAATGATGAAGATTCCACAGTTTGAGTCGAAGACTTCAGCTGTACACCGAGGAACTTTAAGGTTGGTTATTCACTAAGTCAACACAAACACTATGAACTAGGCCCTTTCCCAACATAATTTCCAAACTCATTTCAAAGCTATACTCGCTATGTATGCTAGTTTAACGTTTTCCAAAGCCCAATCGATATATAAATAACTACCTATACCAGGAAGCATTTTTAGCTAAGTTTTCCGGGCGCACACAGATTTGTACCATTAAACAGGACAGAGGAAAAGGTTTTCTAATAGTGTTGACCATGTGGATCAAAGAGATTTTAACTTAAGCAAAAATACACTCAACATTGCGATATATTGGTACTGGTGTAAATCTTGTTTCATAACTTTAACGTATTTGTTGTTGTTAATTGTATAATTATTGGGTTAATAGTTCTGCACAGCTGTTATAAGCTAACGTTTTAGCCGCAGGCCGCCGTCTGATGTAATCGAACCATTTTACCATGCCGAGTGTTGTTAGACCAAACCGCTCGTATTTTTCTCTCTTCATTCTAAAATCTATCAATAAATGCGAAATTGTGTTAGAACAATAATACACTTAATGTTCGTGCTTTATCGTGAAAGACTCATCTACTCCGCCTGGTACATGCGACCTACAAAAAGAACATAAATACATAGATTCATAAAATAGTATTTATAAAAATTTATCGCATTCATCATTGTGGAAGTTAAGTGTGTGTGGCGGCGTGAAATTTTAAGAGCTTTGGTTACGGTGTAATAACGCCACATTGCAAGGTCAAAACTAACTATTGGTATTTGTTTAAATGAAAGGAAAAGTATTCAATTTGGATTCTGTAAAGCTATGTTGTGTTTACTCATCAGTAATTGGTACTTCATGTTCTATTGTGAAGTAATGTTAGTCATTTTGCATCAAATATGGTTTCATTTGGGTACAATTAATATTAATGTCAAATTCTTGTATCTGTATATAACAGTATGAGGTATGTAAATAAACTATTAATTTAGGTGTTACATAAACAAGTACTATATTACTTAATTTGTTAAAATAACATTGTTTTTTTATTCCCAGGGTGAAGATACAATGCATATCTGTTACTGTAAATACTCCATCCAGCAGCAAGACCTTTTATTCAAGCACTACAGACTTTACCATTGGAAGGCATTTCTTCATCATTTAGGAAGACCTCGTCAAAACCATGGGAGAGTCTGTTGTCCATTTTCAAACTGTCTTAGCAATAGTACTCATGTTCCCTTTAGAGCTTAAGTCTTAAAAGCACCCACAACACACAGAGCATGGTTTTAAGGCATCTGTCTGTACTGCAGGCAATACAGATAATCCGGACAATGTTAAGATTGCTACATCTTCAACACTAAGTGTGTGTAGTGAAGAAATTCATGCTGTGGGAGGCATTTTAGACTTCGAGACTGTTGATATTGAGCATAGAGTTGAACACAAGCTTGCATGCATTTTCCAGTGTATTGCACGTTTGTGACATGGAGCAATGACAGTAACCCACTAAAGGACGTGCTCAAAGTGCTGCCCATTGTGTCAACACGATTCTCTTCTCCCACTCTTGACCCACCGAAAGCAATACAGCAGAAGAAATGCTAATTTATCCTATGTACTAATATGCCACAAACATTAAGCTGATAACAGCAAACACTTATTTTATCAGGGTGTATCCATACTTATGGCCCACCCTGTACTTATGCCAGTGTAATCGGTTTGTTTTGAAGAACGTTGTAGAGATCCTAATTTAAGATTATGTTCATTCTTTATAGCATTTATAGTAATGACTTAAAAACAGTTGCATTATTGTACAACTAAAAAATTTGTGTTAACATATGTTAATGAGTTCTTGCATTGACTTGATACAACTTGAAATATAAAGTTTTGTTTTTTTGATAACAACTGAATTAACTGAACTAACCAAAATGTAGCTGGTCCAACACAAAATATTTTGTTAGACACACTAAAGGTATTTGGGTTAATATATAACATTGGACTGACCCAACTGATTTTCTTTATTTGATCCCAAATTTTAGGATCGTTAGCTGAATTTTAAAAATATGCATTTTACAGAACTCGACTCAGACCAAGCAGAAAAAATTAGTGCTACAGGTCACTATGTTTGTTTAGTTGGGAAAACCAAATTTATATTTACAGTGTAATTTCAACACCATCACCTATTAAAAAGATGTACAAAAGGCATAAACGTAAATCTGACTAATATTATGCATATGTATGGCAACAAACATTGTTTATATGACTTTTTTTAAACGAGACTTCTGGGTTATCTGGTTATTATCTTTATTCCTTCCATAAAAATGACTTTGGAATATATTTATAAAAAAAATAAATAAAAAATTTCTATACAGTGTTCAACAGCAGGTACCGTGGCTTTGTGGTTTGCATGTTTGCCTCTCAGCGCTGGGGATTCCCAGTTTGAATCACAATCTTGTTGGAGTTTCCATGTTCTCCCCATGGGTTTCCGTCGAGCTAACTGGTTTCCTCCCACAGTCCAAAACATGGACTCAAGGTAAATTGCTTCCTACAAATTGCCCCTATTAATCTGTGTGCATGAATGATTGTGTGCCCAGTGATGAATTAGCGCCCTGTCCTTGGCATATCCGCCCAGCGCCAGACATTTTCCCCTGGGCAAGAACACACCTACATGATGTCTGTATTTCTCTGGAGTGCAAATCCTAAGAAAGAACAGGCATGCGCCAACAAGTCTAAAGGAAGTCAAATTTGAAAAATCATTAAACTAGATTGTGTAAAAAAAAAAAAAAAAAAAAAAAAAAAAAAAAAATCTGGCTTAAAATTAGCAAGCTCTAATAAAAAATATTTTATTCGTTTCTCATCCTGCTTGCCTACATTCCCCTCGCCTACACTTAGAGATCTGAAGAACACAGCATAACCACTTCCAAAAACCTAATCAGCAGCAACAAATGCCAGTCAGCACAACCAGGCTGCATTTGATAACAGAGCCAGATCTCAAATGACGAAGGACAACTTTAAGACCTTGTGACATGATGCAGAGTTGTAAAAGAAAAAAACAAACAAGAAATCAACATAAAACTTTACACTAAGCTTTATGCCCCTACTATTTATACAGTTTGTGTCCTTCTCTTCTGTGGTTTATATGATGAGGGTGAAGTGGGTAAAACATCATTGTTTAACATTTAACAAACCACATTAAAAAATCTAAATCCCCACTTTTCACTGATCCAAGTCATCTTGCAACTTCAACAGAAAACAAGCTTTAAGGCTTTTCAAGTTACTGTGCAAGACAAATAGTGGGTGTGTTCAATGTACAGTCATTCCTCAGACAAGAAGAACAAGACGAACCTAGTGTCACTCATGCACCAGACTCCAATCCTCTCCATTTAACACTTAGTCAAACTATAAATTTACTTTATGATTGCTATAAAAATTCCCCACTTTAAGCTGTTATTCCTTTAAAAGTTTCACATGGAATTTTGAAGGATGCTAGTTAAGTATTTTAACCTGATTTTTGTATCGATTCATTGCAAATAATCAGGTTCATGACAGAATGAAATACTAGAAAAATGAAAACCCAGGTCTCAATATTCAACACAAAAAGTTAGATTGATAGATAAATGTAGCGCCCAAAAAATCAGCCTCCCCCTTTAAATATACTGGTGGTTTATCCAGACCAACAAAGAACTGAGCGACAAGGACGAACGTATATAGACAAGCCAATGGACTACAGTTCATGTTGTAGAACTCAAAATACATACGGTACAGGGTACAGGTGGGCCCCATAAAACATACTTTGTTGTATGGTGGTTTAAAATTTAAATAGTAGCTGTAAATTCCCATCTGAATGCAAATTCCACAGAAGAGAATCAAGACAGGCTTATTTATGACCCATTTAGAACATTTGTTAATTTCTTTTACTTCCACATTCATTATGTGAACCACGCTCAAAGGCGCTGCAAAGCTTTATCTTTCTGTATGCAACAAATTCATACGAACAGTTTCAAGAGAATTGTGCCTAAGGGTATTCACTGGCCCACTCCCAGAAATTCTATTTTTTTTTAATAGAATACCACAAATGCCATACGGTCTCCATGCCTGTTCATGCAACTAATCAAGAGGCTGTGAAACAAATGAGAAGCAGCATGGCTTTGCCAATGCACACCCTAATATTACAGCAAGTAACAGTACCCTCGAGACACTATAACCTCAAGGACATGTTAATCATTTTTTAAAATCTCTCTCACAGAAACCTCCACCCAGATGAATCCTGTCTTCTTGGAATAAACTGTGATGCAGACTACTACATATCTTGGTCTGTGTTCTATGAATGAAACGCACCATTGTAAAATAAGACGGTAAAATCTCTGGTGGTGATCCTTATATTTTAATTACATTAAAAAAACATTTAAATATTTTTAAATTATGCACTCAACAACTTAACAAGGTCACCAGTAAGTCTTAACACTGTCTCAATTGCGAAATAGTTCAGGTTTTCTAGGACTTTTTCTAAAATGGCTTTTCTGTTAAAATCTGGTTGTAGATGCAAGCAAGTAAGCTTTTATTTCAAGACACTTTTTTAATTATTTATATAATTTTCAAAGTAATTGATATCTCCTTTAATCAGTTTAGTATAAAGATGATAGGCTTTTCTTATACAGAATGAATTACAGAACATTGTTTAAGAATAAGTTAAAAGTTTAAGAGAAGGCAGTGAAGACGAAGTGATCAAATAAAATAAATAGCATCATGGATACAGTTATCATGGAGATCAGTTCGATCTGTTTTTGCATTGTGGTAAAAGCTAAAAATAAAGGTAGCCACTTATGCTCACCTGAGCGAGTAGGTGTAGCCTGTGTTCTCGGCAGCATGCTGTTGAGCGGTTTGTGTGTGCACTTTAGAATGGACCATGGTCTCCTTTCAGTTCGGACTGCAAGAGTTAAGGTAATTGCATTTACTCTCAATTACAATCAACCATAATTATACACTGCTTTAAAAGTTGAATGCCCCACACAAAGGTAATCTCATACATGGACCAGCACTCAGTATGGAGCTTTTCCACTTTGTTCAGTCTAGTAACAAAGTTAAAGCAGTAGTAAACACAAGGTAACGTCTAATCTGGATAGTATTTCTGCAAATAATCAACCATTCATTCAGCGTCATTCCCCCCAAAACTCTTTGAAACTGTGCTTTACTGGGTCTTGGATTTGCTACACGTTTAAACATTTGTGAATCTGATTATTTTAAATTTATGCAGGGAGGCAGAAGGGTGGAAAGCTGCATTACAGTGATGGAATAAAGCCAGGGCACTCCCGGTTCAGATCTGTACAATCCATGACTGAAGATAAAGACAGAGAAACCCCGGATTAACGCCTCTTAGAGCCACATTATAATCTGGGACGTATCCAGGCAAATTGGTTATAGCTTTCCAAATGTAGACTAAAATCCAGACCCAAGAGCTCGAAGTTACTGTGATATCTACACAGCAGGACGACACTTATCAGATACAAGGTCAAGATCAGATCGCGACTGTGCTGGACCATAACAAACTCCTGCTAGCTGTTTTAGGGTTCCGAATTCCTAGCACTAGAACAGCTCGAATTGCTTTAAATAGCAATCACGCAGTCAAATTACACTAATATTTAAGAATCATTTTACTCCAGCAAGACGTGCGGAGGGAGACTCGTACCTCTTTTTGAATAAAACGATTCACTGCGGTGCCATGAGCGTCGCTGACACGGGAATTATATAATTCTGGAGGAAAACGAGGGATGGTTACCAGAAGCAAAAACGTATCCGGTGTCAGATATTCCCAAAAGACCGTCCGTCCTCCGTCTGTAGTTCAGGTATGTCAATGTGGGCGTGAAAGAAGAACCAAATCCTGTAAAGCGAGAGGAATAAAACAGGTCTTCGCGCCTGTTTCACACCACAACACCAATATGGCCTCTGAGCAAAAGAGGGGGAGAAAGGAGGAGGAGCAGCAGGAGTGGAGCCGTTGATCCTCCCTGTGTCTTAAATAGACGTTGCACCACACGGATCACATTTCTGTGTTCAAATCCAAGTCACCGTTTACTAAGCTTCTTATAGCGCACAGGGTATTCACTACGTTCCCGACCTCAGGCAGGAGTAGGGAGGCCATTCAATACAAGCTCGTTTATGGTTTTGGAAACAGACCCATGAGCTCCGACGCTTCCCGTACATTCAGCCCACTGTGCAACATCCGACTTTCCAAAGTTATCCGAAAATGTATACCTTAATCAGATGATGGCAAATGATCAAAAACACTTGATCCAAAGAACTGGAAAAATCACAAATCATACTGAGAATATAGAACATTACATGATGCGAACATGCTAACCACTAAACCACCATACCTCCCATGTTTTCCTGTCCTCGTGTCCGGGTGGGCTTCCTCACAGTTCTAACCACAGTCCAAAAACATGGATTCAAGGTAAATTAACTGCTCTAAATTGCCCTAGAGTCCGTGTCTCTCTCTCTGTGTGTGTGTGTGTGTGAGAGAAAGAGAGTGTGAGTATGATGTATCTGCCTAGCACTTTACACGTTATTTCCAGGATAGCCATGGGGAACATTGAACTCAAGAAATTACAACGAAAAGTAAATAAAAATGAGAAAAATACAAAGTAAGATGACTGAATACTATAATCATAATTTGTGTTCTTAAGTTTCTCATCTTAATTTAGTTTTGATGTAATTTTTTGTGTTTTGCTTTTATTGTATTTTTATTATTGTTGTGATGCTTTCACAATATTGTTTAACATACTGTCAAGCCAATAAAGCTACTGTGAATCTTGAATCTTAATGACGGATTGCCAATTATTTTTTTACAAACTGTTTATTCTAGAACACCTCTTTATTTACTGCAATTTAAGGTTAAGATCTTAAATACACAAATAAATAGGAACCAAGAAAACAAAGAGTAATCACACAAAATATAAATAACAATAAGCAACGTGCAAACACAGAGGTAAACGTTTTGGGTTCCTCAAAATTTACAGAATAAAAAGACTAGATGCTTTAAAGGCAATCCATAAAAGACAATTGAAAAACATAGCCCTAACAAGAGTTACAGTATTTATATAAGGGATAAAGCATAACATCAATCAGAAGTCTAAAGCACAATAAATAAAACCCACAGATAATTAGTAATTTAGTGGAGAAACATTTGTAATGCCACTGTATTTCATATACATCTCAAAGATCTTGCTCTGTCCATACCTTTTAAAAACCTAGTTTGGTAACAAAACAGTGTTGCATTTTTTTTATTAACTCAGCCCTATAAATATTAATGACCAAACTAAGTGGTGAGTAATGTTTCTCTTAACCAGTTTTTTATTTTTATTTTACAGGACTTGCTGAAGATTACTGGGCCTGTGCCAACAGGTCACACCTCAGTTCACATGCATTTTATCTGTGTACTGCAGTAATTATAATATACAGAGATGTACAGCCCACTGATCTGCATGCATCCGGAAAGTATTCACAGCACTTCACTCTTTCCACAATTTGTTACGTTACAGCCTTATTTCAAATTGTATTAATCTTTCCTTCAAAATTCTGCACATAATACCCCATTTTGACCATGTGACAAAAGTTTTCTTGAGAGTTTTGAAAATTTATTCAAATAAAAAAACAAATAAATCATATTTAAATAAGTATTCAGAGCATTTGCTTAATACTTTGTAGAACCACCTTTGGCAGCATCTACAGCCTCAAGTCTTTTTGAATATGAATATGATGCCACAAGCTTAGCACACCCATCTTTAGGAAGTTTTGCCCATTCTTGTTTGCAGTACCTCTGAAGCTCCATCAGGTTGGACGGGAGACGTCTGTGCACAGCCATTTTCAGATCTCTCCAGAGATGTTCAATTAGATTCAAGTCTGGGCTTTGGTAAGGTCACTCCAGGACATTCACCGAGTGGTTCTGAAGCCACTCCTTTGAGATCTTGGCTGTGTGCTTCAGGTCGTTGTCCTGCTGAAAAATGAACATTCGTCCCAGTCAGGAGCGCTCTAGAACAGGTTTTCATCCAGGATCTCTTGGTTTATTGCTGCATTCATCTTTCCCGCTATCCTGACTAGTCTGCCAGTTCCTGCTGCTGAAAAACATCCCCATAGCATGGTGCTGCCACCACTATGCTTGACTGATGGTATTGGCCATCAGGTTTTTGGTCACCTCACTGACCAAGGCCCTTCTCCCCCGATCACTCAATTTAGACGGTTGGCCAGCTCTAGGAAAAGACCTGGTGGTTCCAAGCTTCTTCCATTTACTAATGAGGGAGGCCACTGTGCTTTTTGGGACTTTCAAAGCAGCAGATTTTTTTTTGTATTCCCCAGATTTGTGCCTTGAGACAATTTTGTCTCAGAGGTCTACAGACAATTCCTTTGACTTCATGCTTGGTGTTTGCCCTCTGACATGCAGTCAACTGTGGGACCTAATATAGACAGATGTGTGCCTTTTCAAATCATGTCCAATCAACTGGATTTACCAGAGGTGGACTCCATTTAAGCTGTAGAAACATCTCAAGGATCTCAGGATGCCCCTGAGCTCAATTTTGAGCTTCATGTCGAAGGCTGTGAATACTTACATGAATGTGATTTCTTAGTTGTTTATTTGTAATAAATTTTCAGAACTCTCAAGAAAACGTTTTTCACATGGTCATAATGTGGTATTTTGTGTAGAATTTTGAGAAAAGAGATTAATTTATTGCAATGTAGAATAAGGCTGTAATGTAACAAAACGTGGAAAAAGCACTCAATACTTTCCGGATGGATGTGTGTGTGTGTGTGTGTGTGTGTGTGTGTGTGAAAAGGTTGAAAACTCTGCTGTGCATAATTTGGAACGTACATTTTGAGTGTTTTATTTAAAAAAAAAAAAAATTACTGTTATTTGTTCAAAAAACTTTTAATTGTACTCTAATAGTTGATGCCTGGAAAATTACAATGACTGCAATTCATATAGGTCATTTTGGAAAATCTGAGAAAATATTATTTGCATTATAATTTGAAACACACGTTTAGCTGGAACTTTAGACCAAGTGCTGCAACTTGGGTGGAACAAACATAAAAGTTTCACTTGCAGCACCTTTATCTCTACTTTGTCCTCACAAGAATTTTTTTTTTTTTATTTTCAAGTAGATATCAACATGTACTTTAAGGAATGGCTTAACAGAAAACTAATATTTTCTGTTAAAGTAAAGATTTTTGTTAATCTTCAGCACAAGCCCTAGATGTTTTTTTTTTTTTCCCAGAAACAAAATTCAATTTTACATTTACAATGAACAATTTAAAAGACATAAACTGTGCTATTTTGTGTGATTAGTGTCACTTTTTTCCATAAAGTTAATTATTGCATATTAAACACAATAATCGTAAAATTGTGATTTCCTTGACAATAACATTACCATCAAAATATGTAATCATCTTATGCCTATGCTAAACCCACAATATTCAGTGTTCTATTTGTTATATAGTCAGATTTCAGGTAGTTAAAGTTGTTTAAAGCCTGTCTCTGCATTTTTGTCTTTTGTCTTGGCTGATTTTCGATCAGCACTGTAATTAGGAGAATGACCAGGGTTGCCACCTTTCAGAAACAAAAATGAGGGACGCATTAGGTTCCTGAGAACAACAAAATTATTTTAATGACCTGAAGTGGTACATCAACTCCATTCTCAAGAAGGCCCAACAGAAGATGTTTTTCCTGCAGCTACTGAGAAACTAAAGCCTGCCACCCGAGCTGTTAAAGTTTCACACTGCAGTGATCGAATCGGTCTTGTGCTCCTCAATTACAATTGGGTTAAAAGCAGCGTCAACACAAGACAGAAACTGACTTCAAAGAACAACCAGGACAGCTGAAAAAGAAAAAAAAGCCATCCCACTGCCCACCATTCATAACCGTTGCACATTAAGGACAAGAAAAAGCACAGAGAAAATTATTACAGACTCTTCGCAATCTGGTCACAACATCCTCTAACTCCTACCCTCTGGCAGACACTACCGAGCGCTGAACACTAAAGTGACCCAAGCAATCACCATCATGAATACTCCATTAATACTCTTTAAAAAGTCAATAACACCAAGCACAAATCATCATCTTTCCCTTCCTGATACAACCCTCACTCTCTGCAAGGCTTGGGACACACAGAATATAGGGACAATCTAGAGCAGCCGATTCACCTTTGATTAATGTTTTTGGACTGTTTGGACTCTCCGGATTCCTCCCATAGTCCAAAAACGCTGATTAAAGGTAAGCTGACTGCTCTAAATTGCCCTAGTCTGTGTCTGTGTGTGTATATGTGTGAGTATATATGTGTGTGTGTGTATATATATATGTATATATGTGTGTGTGCACGCGCACCCAGGGATAGATTGATAATGAATGAATTAATGAATGTTTAATGCCATTTTTAACACTTTATTGAACTGTAACACCAATAACAATTTTGGCATTTGTAAAAACTACATTTATTCTCAAGAGAAAAGATAAAGTACAAAAGATGGGAGGATAGAATCTAAGCTGATGGTCTGGCTGGCGAGCTGGTCAGTAATTACATATTAGCTGGCGTGCCATGTTTCAAGTATAATCCGGGTAACGTTAACGTATCCAGTATGGGGGTGATAATGAGTCTGCATTTATTTAGAACATGCTAACCTAGCCACCATCCCACACAACATGCTTCATCTCAACAATTTCAAATCTTAAATTCAAATTTGGGTCAATATGCAACATTATTAAAGTTTTCTCACCATAAAACATTACTACTGTGGAGTTGGTCAAAAGACATACAATTATGCGTTTACACACAGCTGTATGGAACACTGAACTTGGATAGCTAATTAGAACACCAACAATTTATCTGACTGCTCTTTTAAATCACATTTAAGACACTAAAACACCAACAAAAAACACAGTTCTGCCCAAACAAAGAGTAGTTCGTAAATGATACTGTGTTTTGCACTATTATCCACTCGTTTTACTGTTACCTTAATTGACTTCAACTTTCCCGCTTTCCACTTACCTTTTCACTTCCACTAAGGCGAATAAAGCGATACGGTGTAAAAGAACTTAAAACAGTTTGTAGCGCAAATTTTGAACAATAAAACTAACGGTGTAAAAGATTTTGGAGCCGAACAACATTTAACTAGCATAACAAGCTACGTTTGACCGTAACCACCGTCGTCCGCGGCCAAGTCACGTGGTTTACCTGCGCGAGCAGTACGCTACGTTCACTTATATAGTGCTTTTTTCGATATCAAATTGTCACAAAGTTAATTTAGAGAATCTTAAAGCCCAGCAAACACGTACTAAAGCGACTATTAACAATAAAAACGCAGAACGTGTTCTCACAGTCCATGTTTAAATAACACTTCACTTTATATAATTTTTTATATTGATTTATTTTATTATAATAAAATATTTTATTGAAGCATTGTGCTAAAGCAGCTTTACAGCACCAGGTCCTTTAACATACAGAGTAATCTGTCCGTAAATGATTTCATGGAGATATACTGTACATTCTAATCAACTACCCCTTAAACTCCCTTGCAGCAAGAAATAGAAAGCTTTTTATTTTATCTGTAAATACGCAGATATAGCTTCATGATGCTGTCGTAGTAAAAAACAAAAATATAATATTAAATAATAACCAAAATGTTTGCAGTTTTATTCATTTGTAGGGTGTAGTAGCTCAGTGGTTACAGTGTGTGGGGCTAACAAGCTAAGTGTTGTGGCTTCAAATATCAGGTCCACTGCAATTTCTAATGTATGCGCTTGAGTAAGGCCCTTAACCCTCATTGCTTCAGGGGTACTGTATCAACCCTGTCTTCTGACCTCATACTTTTTGGGTAAGTCATTTTGGATAAAAGCATCTGCTAAATAACTATGACATACCTGTAAAAAGACAATGAGCCAATCAGGATAAGGTATAACTTTAATGTGAGAGAAAGCCGCAGACATTATTTCCGTTTTTCTATGTGGCATATGTACACATAAATCCCTAATGGTGCTCAAGCACCTGTACTTTTATCCTGAATTAGTAAAGTGCCCAAATTGTTATTGTCATTCATCAAATTTTTAAAATGTAATAATTACCCTCAGTCATTGAGTTTTGATAAGTTTTAAGCGTCAATATTTTTTGATGATTATTTAATATATTGTTTAGTTATTAAAAAACAAACACACTATGGTTTTGGCTGTTTTTCCTTAATTTATGCATTTAGATCATTTGAATTTGATGTGTATCGATTGTGGCAAAAAAAATAAATGTATAAGTTAATGAATGCCATCTGTGTGTTTATGTCCCAAAAATACCTGCGCATGTGCCTGAATATTTGTTTTTTTTCTCCACTGCATTATTTATATACATCACTTTTATTTTTAAATGTTAAGGCCCAAGCTACTACAGAGAGCAATGTAATGGTAATTATGTAACATCCATGAAAAAATCTTTAGAAAATTATGATTAACATCTTCAGTGACCAACATTGTACTGGGACTGTGAATAGTTGCTCAGCGCCACCAGTCCCAATTGGATTCGATGACAGACTCAAATCAAATTCGTGGGCTAAAAAAAAAAAAGCCTAAATAAATATGACTTTAAGTCTGGATTAAAAGACTATACAGATTCTGAATCATGGCCAGTGACAAAACAAAACATACCACTTTTATACTTATGAACACAATATAAAAAGCCTTCATTTTGACAGCACAGCATTTCAGGGAACCGTTTATAAACTTTGTGCACCATTTCTGGATTTCTATTCTAATAGGTACTACACACTGTACTTTCATTGTCATTTACATCAGTTCCACTTGCCCTACAGATGAGTTGGTTATTGCATGTTGCACTCATCGGAGTGGATCAATACAATACAATCTATATACAGTGGCTTGCAAAGGTATTCATACCCCTTGAACTTTTCCATATTTTGTCACATTACAACAAACATATTTCACCAGAATTAAATTTGAAGGACCAACACAAAGTGGTATACAATTGTGAAGTGAAAAAAAGCTGCATTATTCAAAACATTTTTTTTTACAAAAAATTTTTAAAAGTGCGGTGTACAAAATTATTCCGCCCACTTTCTCTGAGGGTAACCAACTGCATTAAGAAGTTGCCTGATTACTGCTAATGACTTGAAAGAGTTAACCTGTGTGTAATTTAATAATAAATCAAGGACAATAAACAATAATAAAACAATAAAAAAAAAATACGAACAGGAGACATACAATAAACCAAATAACGGTATAGGAACGCAAAACACAAATGTGCACAGCGTACCTTACCCATACTGTTAACCAAACACAGCTGCCCAGTAATGGCTCAGGTTGGTTAAAGAACATTGGGGAGTAAACAGTATCATGCCCAAATAACATCAGAAAGGACAGGAGTAAGGTTGTGGAGAAGTTTAAAGCAGGCTTAGGTTATAAAAAGTCTTCCCAAGCTTTAAACATCTTACGGAGCATTGTTCAATCCAGTATCCATTAATAGAAAGCGTTTGGCACAACTGTAAACCTACCAAGAGAAAACCATCCACCTAAACTAGACCGAACAAGGAGAGCACTGATCAGAGATGCAGTCAAGAGGCCTATGGTGACTGGACAAAATGTAAAGATCCACAGCTCAGGTGGGGGAATCTTTCCACAAGAGAAAAAGAAGCCATGCACCGCACAGTTGCGATCTTTATGGAAGAGTGGCAAGAAGAAAGTAATTGTTAAAAGGAAACCTAACAAAAAACAACAATGTGACAAAATATGGAAAAGTTCAAGGGGTATAAATACTTCTGAATGCCACTTCAATACATCTAAAAACATGCATGACTGCATTATATTGAATTCATTTCAGAAATAGAAAGAACTGCATTGTAAGTCCTGTTCTGCCAAACATGAAAGGAAACGTGTACATTTTAAATACCTCCATGACAAAATGCTTTTGATCAGTTACTATACAGTAGTAGCACTACCTAAATAAGAGATGACTTGTAATGGGCCTGAGCAGCGGAAAAGTTAAGAGGACCAACAAAACATGTAAAGAAATTGATGGATTACAGTCTGTAATTGTCAAACTCTTTATGGTAACCTAAAATGACGAAATGGATAAGTGTAGAAAAAAGGTGATGCATTAAGACTGTTTTTTTTTAATGGGGTAGAGTCTCACTAAATAAAAGACACTGAAACTCCAGGAACATGTCACCTGTTGATTAATGACAGACACACAATCACACCTACAATTCATTTTCCAGACTTATTTTTTTTGGCTTTGGCAGGTAACCCACACATACAGTACATGACGAGAACATGCAAACTCCACACAGAACGGACTGAGGCCACCTTTCTGAAAGTTTCTTGCTGTGAGGTATTACATACCCACTGTGCCACCAGAAGTTTCACGTCAGGTTATTTAAATCAGGCAATTTACAATATTGATTTGTTCCCAAGCAGCTTTATAAATTTCTGTATTAAGTGTAAATCACAGTGGTCAAAAATATCATTGGTTAAAAGAGAATAAACCTTTTATGAAAATATTGATTCAATAGATCTACATTCTTAATTTCTTACACCAAACACGATTATTTTTTTAATTACACTATAAAATGCTCAAAGAATAATACTTGATGAAAAGTACCATATTAATATGAAACTCCAGACTGAATCCAGATAAAGTGATGCAATAAAAATCAATCGATACATTAAATATAAATTTAAACATGCATGATTGTATTATATTACATTTATTTCAGACATAGAAAAAACTTGGTTTTAAGTCATTTCCTGCTCATTGCATAACTGAAATGAAATGTGTATATTTGAAATTTTCTATTACAAAATGCTTTTTATTAGTTACTATACAGCTGGTGGCTGATAGAATCTTCTGCTTTAATCTTCTCACATCGAGTGCTTCATCTCTTCAAATGGGCTTCACAATTTTCATAGAAATGTAGTTCTAAAAAAAAAGTAAGTAAGTAAGTAAACTATAAATATACTGCATTTTGTAAAACACCTCAAAAAATGTGCCTCCTTTAAGACATTTTGACTATAGTACTAAATTTAACTGCAGTGTGTGAGAAAGAGATACCCTGTGACTTCTGCTTTTTAGGATCTAGTCCTCCCCTGAGCCCTGTGGGGCAAACTAATAGTTTCAGCTTTTTTGTGAAAAATATGAATTTGTGCCTTACTGGTAATGAATACAGAAGAACTCCAATAAACAGCAGCAGTAAAATCAAGATGATTAATCCTATGAACATCCACTTGAACTTCCTCCATACAATAAACTTCATGGTTTTGCATGGGTTGGTGAACCAGAAGAATGATGTTTCAGGTCGACTGAAGGAAGGGAAAAAACATTTACATCATTTTTTTTTTTTATTACAGAATGTTCTTTTAGCAGTGCGTGTGTGCTGTTTTTTTTTTTACTTGGGTGGTTGCAGTTTAGGATTCATGTTGGGTTCATCTCTGCCCTTTCCTGCTGGCCTTTCTTCTGCCTCTTTTTCATTGACTATCTCCAGCGTCATTTCCACTTTGCCCTAAAAATCAAGTAACAGTTTGAGAGAAATTGATATTTCGAGGTTCAGGTTTATCAATATAAAACTAATGGATGCATCCATGTGAGCATAATGCTGAAGAATAAACGCCATCCTCAGCTGACACGCTGGAGAAAAAGTTGATGTGTCTAGTTTTCACATTGTCCAGTAGTCAAGTATTTACTCAAATCTTAACAGAGTGTAGTTTGAAGTTTCACTGTGTGAAAAATGTTGTCATTTATTTTAAAGTGCATTCCTTAAGTCAGCAGCTGACATTGGATGAGAGGGCCAGACTCACAATTGCCTATCCAGTTAATTTCAAATGTGTTTGATTTTGCTGAGGTAAGAACCAGGTGTGGCCCACTAAAACAGTCTAGACCACTTTAACTCAACCATGCTTTTATAGACTTTTGCTTTGTGCACCTGGACACAATCATGCTGGCGGAGAAATAGGCCTTCACCAAACAGTTTCTGCAAAGTTGGAGCATACACTGATTTTATACACTTTTCATATTCTCGTACATCATTATATTTAATAAATAGTCTTTTATTAGATTTAGATGGTTTTGTTTTAATCCTATCTTTAATTTCCCCCTTGCATTTTCTGTACTGATGGAATGAATTTGTTTCTTATATTATTAAGTTTTTTTTTTTTTTTTTTTTTTTCAAACCACAAAAGTTCACCAGTCACGACTGGTCAAAATCATTTAAAACAAAACAAAATAAGCTAGGTACATTTTAGTGTTCATAACAAGAAAAATTAACAAACTACATTTATGTATAAAGCATTACATACGCCAAGCTCCTTTTTGCCATTTTTTTCAATGTAGCAGGGCCACCATCCTCTAACTGACTTCTGTGCAAAAAGAGACTTTGAGTTGTCAAACTTCTTGGGTAATTCATTCACTTTGTCCAGCATGAGAAGACTGCATTTCTCAGGTATTTTAGCAGGTGAGATGAGATGATGTAAATTCAGTTCAATTGTGCCTGTTACACAGAGTAAATTGTTATTACAGTGGGTTAAATGTCAATAGTACATACAGATAGTACTTTAAATACTTTACCAAGGTAATCATCCAGTGAGAATTTATCATTGTCCCATATCTGTATGATCAGCTGCGGTGGAATCCTAAATTCTGTTTTGTCAAGACTCCAGAAATGTTCCTGTCAACACAACACATTATCTAAACATTCCAGGAACAACACAGAATGTTGCATTATTCTTTATAATTTACTCTCTTTGTTATTTTTGTCTGAAAACCAATAATGCCAGCAATTATTATAAAAACGTGGCAAATTTAAGATTATAGAAAAATAAAAATATATATATTTTAGCAGTAGTTGTTGAAATATATTTGATAATCAATTCATACCTTTTTGGACACCAGGCACAGCTGCTCAGCAGGTAGATAATCAAACTCAAAGACAAATCTCCAGTTAAAGTTTCCATCACCATCAAGAGATCTATAGTGGACATCAGTCTTCTGCTTGTCTTCCTCTTTTCCTGCCATCCATCTGAGAATTGCAGTTTAGTAGTATAGTTTCTTGGAACTAAAATAGTTAATTTAAAAATGGACATGCATTTACCCTTTCAGATAAATGTCACTCATATGCTCCCCGGTGATGCTGGTTTCATCCAAAATAACATTTGTGGTGTTCCAAATGATAACACGCAGCAAATGTCTGGTGGAAAATAAATGTTAGTTATTGCTTTAAGGGTTAACATGATACATTGGTAGACACATTTCGTTGATTCATCTTACTTTTTGGCCTTCCTAGGGGAAATATCAAAAGGAGGTCCAGGAAGTCCAAGACTTTTGGGAAATATATCCACCCACATTTGAAGAGTTCCCTAAGATGAAGTACATGGCAAAATTATAAAAACACTCATTAACATCAAGTCCAAATTTAACTGGATGCAATTAAGGAAAATCAGCTATTTAGAACTGAAATGAATCACTCAACAATTTATTGTCCATACATTGTATTAGTATTATTTGATTAACTCTTGTGGCTTAGAGGTTAGCACGTTCGCCTCTCGGTGCTGGGGATACCCGGTTTAAATTCTGATCTGAGTGGAGTTTCCATGTTCTCCCCGTGTTCACATGGGTTTTTCCTGGGTTCTCTCGTTTCCTCCCACAGTCCAAAAACATGGATTCCAGGTCAATTGAATGCTCTAAATTGCCCAGTATTGTGTGTCTTTGTGTGTGTGGATGTGTGAGTGAGTGTGTGCCCAACGATGGGTTGGCCCTGTCCTGAATGTATCTGTCCAGCGCCCAAGAAGTTCTCCGCTGGATGGGCATGGGGAACACCAACGTGACCCTAGTAAAAAAATAAGCTGAAAATAATGGATGGAGGATTAACTATTTTAATCAATCAATCTTTTTATACTGTGAGCACTACAAATGAAAAAAGTGTGTTACAAATTCACAATTTTATTATTATTACAAAACGCAAACATGTTCATACTCTTTTGGCAATTGGTCATGTGTAATTAATTTTTTGTAGCATTTTTAACATTGGAATTTTGAGGTGTATAAATAAGTAATAAAGTGATCTATTTTGCTCACTGTGCCAACACACAGAGGACTCTGTCCTCCCCATTTAGTATTTTGTTGTAGTTACACATTTTGCACAAACATGAACACCTCAAGGTAGGTATTATTAACAGTGAACAAGTGGCACATCACACCTGAGAGAGAGTGGGCTGAAAGGTGCTATAAAGTGTTCTGGATTCCACATGCTCTGGCACAAGCCCCTGTGTTCTGAGAACATGCAGTGCAATTCTCTCGCTGGGGGGACCCAGGTGCTGGTGAATTTCCTTGTTGGCCTCTATAAACACATTCAGGTAAATCAGTAAATAATGGTCATCTTCACCAGATTTAACAAACAAAAACAAAAAAAAAACAAAATCATCACCAAAGTCTGATAGACGATAATCTTGGCCATTGAAAGTCAAGGTGTTTCCATTGTCCTCAGTTCGGGGAGAAGACACACCTTTCAATCGGGCATGATTACGAAGAATCTGCATAGGCTTCAGCTGATCTCGCCACTGGTTTGATCCAGATCTATTTTGAGAACAGGATGAATCTGTTAGGGGCTCATTCACAAGTTTGGAGACACATTTTGCTTTAAATGATTCTTACATGCAGTAAGTCTGGGGCAAGCTGCAATACGAGTTGAATCGAGAAAGAAACCGATTTTCAAGATCAATCACTGTTTCTCCAATTTTCTCATCACGAGTGAGCAGATCAAAGTCATACACCGAGATTTTAAGATCTTTCTCTTGAGGTAAAAAGCATGACATCTCAAACATTCTGTTCATAAAAGAATAAAACAAACTGATTTAAAAACAAGTGTATGAACAAAAATTAATTAATTAATAAAAAAAAAAATCTAACACTTTCTAAAAATACTCTACCTTCCAAACACTGGATTTGTGGTATTTGGTAAATAATTGTCTCGGTCATCCAAAGTCTTCTTCCCTAAAGCGATCTTAATGTATGGATCACACTACAGAAAAAAACGTTTTTTAAGCAACATGCAAAAACATGTCTCCTGCAGAAATGTGAAAAATGTGGAATTTACGTTGTAATGCTGAAAACACGAAACTTACTAAACCATTGTTGTCTTTAGGCTGCAGGTCAATACCCCTCACCACATAAATTCTTACAAGACACTCCTGAGGGCCACTGTCAGGCAGCTCTCTGAACTGCCTTGGAGGTGAAGATAAGCCTGGGTCCTCTGAAAGGGGATAGATCTTGAAGGAGCCCTAAAAATATATATTTATGTAAATACACATATGTAAGACTTATAAAATCCTTTTACCAAATCACTCTGTTAATTAGGTATGTTCATTTCAGAATTCTTTTTATTTACTCTTCCAAACCCACTGAAATGATCTTATTTTCACTTCAGTTAAATTTCTACCAGTAAACCATTGTATTTTATTTTTGGAAAAATCTAATAAATGCTTTCCAACAAATACATTTTACAAGGGTAAATTTTTTTCTCTTGAGCAAAACCACACTTGGAAAAAGTGAGTTAAGCCACAGAAAAAGACCTAAAGAACCGCTAAGTGGTGCTAGTGTACATTATTTAAAAAAAATGTCAATATTGGAGTTCAGCCAGGATCCCACAGAGAAGTGCAGTTTTCCAAATACAAACCAAAGACAAATGAGAGGTGTTATCATTTTGGTATTAGCAATAAGCAGTTGAATAAATATAGAATATTTTTTGTTTATAAGCCACACCTAAAAACATGATATTTGCCTTAAACTAGATGCAGATTTCCAGTGCTGTTTTATTTGCATACATAAAAATTCATTACCTTAAATTCCCCAACGACAGAGGGATCATCATCATCATCGTCCTTGTCACTTTTGCCACGGAATAGTTTAAAAGTGCTACAGAAATCAGCCAGCCCCTTAAACTCAGAAACGTTTTCAAGTTCGCAGTCAAACACCTACAATTTCACAGAAATAAGCACATTTCACTGTAATAAACAAAAAAAAAAGGCTTTGATTTTTTTTAAAAGGACTTTCCCAGCAACTGATGGATAAAGGATGAGAAACCTATTTACATCTGGGAAGATTTTGTATTTGTTGTTAACCCGACGTGCATATTTTAGGATTTTGAGAGCATTCTAAAAGAAAACTCGGAAAGAAACTAGGAAATAACAAAAAACAGACATGCAGAAAACATGCAGACAACACACAAAAAGATCCTATTGCCTCTGTTCCTTAAACAAAACCCAGGTCTTTCAATGAGGTGACATCACACACACGTTTATGTTAATTCATATAAAAAACGTAATTTAGTCAAATTTCCTGTAGTCAATATTAATATAAACCACTGATTTCTAAAAAAACGTAAAGGTTACTATGGAACATAGTTATTCTGCAAAAAAAAAAGTGATTAACACATGGGTCACTATGTGAGCTGATAACTTTGTTTTAGTGTTGCTTAAGGAAGGAATGAGGAGAGGGATTCAATTTACTGCTGACAGTGGCTTCATTGTCTGGAGAGTTAGGACTCTAAAGCTACTTGGGCACCATGACACAAGACTGGGGGACACTGTGGCTTAGTGGTTAGCATGTTCGTCTCTCAGCACTGGGGATTCCCGGTTCAAATCATGATCTGGGTGGAGTTTCCATGCTCTACTCCTGCTTATGGGTTTTCTCCACATTCTCCAGTATCCTCCTACAGTCCAAAAACATTTAAGGTGAACTGGCTGCTCTAAATTGTCCCCGTAGTCTGCGTGTCCAAAGCCCATTAGAGGGTGAGGGTTGTGTCAGGAATGACATCTGGCATAAAACGCTTGGCCAAGTCTAATATTGCTGGGGTGACCACTAAATAATAAAGGGTAAAATTCAGAAAGAAGAGAGACCTAAAGAACTAAATCTTTGAGAATGTAATATAAATATGTTATTTATGTAAGATGTACAATACACATTTATTAGTACTACAGATAAAAAGGAAATTATATTTATTTAATATTGCACATTATGCAATTCATTTTGTCAACATCTGTAATAATACTTGTATGACCTAAACTTTGGTTTAACAAAACATTGATTAAAACTCTTAAGCTGTTCATATTATTTTCTACTGTTAAAGACTTATTTATAGATAGATTTATTTCCCTGTTATTTTGTAGTCAGTGCTGAGTTTGTGTGTTTATACTATAACAGGTTCTAAAAAAGATTATGCCTAAAACTTTTGTGTTTAAGGTCTGCTTACCTTGAGTGTGTCATAGCCTTTCTGCAGGTATGGGCCACATTTCTCATAATCACCAATAGAAGCATAAAACTTGCTCCACCAATCTATTGTCTCTTTTTCCTGTAATTACACAGAAACCACACATTTTCTAGATGTAATACAGCTCACAACAACCAAAGTGAGTGTATGCCTGTGAGATATCACTTAAAATTTGTATTAACTTCCAAGTTAAACAAAAGCATATTTAAATAACTGTAACAAAAAAAAGAATGATTTTAAATTGCTACAATACTTTGTGGATTGGTGTTTGTGAACCAGCGAATTAGGGCTGTTAATAACAACTTACCGATCGGTAAGTAGTAAACTTCAGCAGAGGCACACTTCACCAGTGAATGGTGAGGTAGTGGACTCAAATTCCTGGGTGTTTAACAAGATGGACCAGCTGGAAATTTCTCCACTGATCCAAATAATAAAGAATTATCTGTATTATTGTAACTTTGCAAGTCCACCCAAATTTATGACTATACATTTGATCTTGCTTGTGATAAACAATGTCAGTTTAGCTCAAATGTCTATACAGTTTAATTTAGTGAAAATATACGCTGTATTATAAAATTATTTATGAACAGTTAAATTAAAGAAATAAATTGTTTAAGCAAATAATACAATGTTTTTATTTACCTTTAGATATTAGTTTTTCTTTTGAAATTTTGTGAACCAGAATAAAAGTGTGCAGGCTGTATGACGCTTTTATTTAAAGCAATTTACAAATGAGATAACACCACAAGTCAGTAAGTTAGGAAAAATCTGCTACACTGTAGTACCATCAACCCTGTGCATTACTCAATCTTGCTCTTTTTTTTGGTAAAGGTGTTTGGAAGGTCGTTCCACCATTTGGCAGTGGTGAATGATATGGAGTTAGAATTTGCGCCTGGTGACATTCATTACTAGAGCCCAGTGAACAAGTTGTACTTAGTGAAGATGGATTAAAGGGTCAGTACCTTGTACTGAATACGATGAGTAAAGAAGTGACGTTCGCTTTGGCTGGTTAAGCACGAGTCGGGCTGCCGAGTTTTGAAATAATTGTAGAGGCCTGATTATTGAAGTTGGGAGACCGGTAAGCAGAGCGTTACAATAGTCAAGCCGGAATAGGATGAAGACCTGGACCAACAGCTGAGTAGCCTGTCCTGTTAGGAAAGGTCTGATTTTCCTGATGTTATACAGAATTAATCTGCAGGAACAGGCAGTTTTCGTGACCTGATCTGAAAGTTTAAGATAATTGCCAAATGAGAAACCACGATTACGGACCGAGTCCGTTGGAGAGATTGTGGAGCCGTCAATTTGGAGGGTCAGGTCATGATGAATTAAGGGTTTAGCTGGGATTATAAGTAACTCAGTTTTTGCCATTTGAGATAACGAGCCTTTATTCAAACAGACATGTCGGTAAGCCAGGCTGATCTCCAATTTGTGACGGCGGTGTAGTCAAGGGAAAAAGCCAAATAAAGCTGAATGTCATCAACATAGCAATGGTAAGAGAAAGCATGTGTCTTAATGATGTTGCCCAGCGATGCCATATATAATTAAAAGAGACTCCAGTGACTACTTGGTAAGGGTTAGAAACATCCCTGTCCCAAGAGACTTGGAAGGTCCTACCTGTTAGACAGGAGCGGAACCATTCAAGTGTCATACCAGAGAAGCCTATTTTTACTTTGCAATAAGTTTCTTCCCATAGGCCTTTATCTTTAACACAAACTTTCTAAAAGTATTATTTTTGTATACTTTAATTTTAGATTAAGCACTCCAATTGACAAATTAAAAAAAATATATTTCTGTAAGGTTAAATTAATATCATGTAAGTAGTATTGCCCTTACTACAATGCTCAAAAAAATATTCATTTATTCATTGAGATCTAGGATATTTCAGTTGCAAATCTTTATTTAGTAGAAAGTGGAATGCGTTGAAAATCAAATGACAGGCTGATCCAACTTCGGTGGAAATTCCTCAAGACAAGTTAAAATGAGGCTCAGTAGTGTGTG
>JAOUQT010343797.1:0-12730 GCA_025769995.1 Xyliphius kryptos | reverse complement strand
ACACACAAACAAACAAAAAAAAAAAAAAAAAAAAAAAAAAAACACACCTGCAAAAAGTATACAAGTCCTGTATCAGAGGCAGTTAATATACGACAGTAACCAAGTCTGACAAGCAAGGACATACTGTGTCACTAATGGGACGCACCATTTACTTAGCAGCCTCTGGTGGGCCCTTCAAACTTGCTGAAGTATGAAGCTCACTCAGATGGGAAAAATGTGTTATTTTTAAACGTTACTTAAGCCTGACATAGAATGCCCTCCACAAATAATGTCATCCTTGGTAAACATGAACAAAACAGGTTGCTAAAACACTTCCCATTAGGAATTAGATACTTTGAGGAGTTTGAGTCAAACATTTTGTCATATTTAATAAGCCTTTTCGCAATAAAGCAAAAGTAATAGATTTCCAGATTTCCACTTTGGAGCATGTTGCTGCTTGTAAAGTACACTATTTAACTATAATGAGAAGATGAGTTTAAGTTAACATCAGGAGGATTTGCTTAATACTTAACAATAACCTGTTCACAGGTCATTAGTAAATATTTAACACAGCCTCAAAAAATCTAAAATATTAGTCGTATTTATCAGTAATTAATGTGGCAGAAATTCCAGAAGGCTCTAATGAGGTTTTGGAAGGTAACTCATGGCCGGCAAAAAGAAAAGGCAAAAAACAAGAGCTTTTTGGACAAAATATGTTAACATATGTAAAATACAGGCCTGTTTGTATTGTATGTAAAGCCAAAATTATAGGAATACATTAGACGACACTACGAAACATATAGTGTGTGTTTGTTTGTGGAGGTGTGAGAGAGTATGTGCCCAGCGATGAATTGGAACCCTGTCCTGGTTGTATCAGCCAAGTGTCCAAAATGATCTCCCCTGGATGGGCGTGGGGAACCCCGTCATGACCCTAGTAGAGGAATGAGCGGAAGCATCAAACTATAATAAAAAAAAGATATCTATATATAAAAGATTAAGTCCCCGACCCATGGTATATGCACATTGGAGCTCCACCCCCTCTTTCACTGAGGAGTTTCACATTTTGGCACAATGTGTATTTGAGTTTGATAGCCCTGTACTGTGGTATAAAGCACTAAATAAATAAATTACTTGAATTTGAACCTATAATATGGCCAGTGAGTGTATGTGTAGACTTGACTATCATATATACTGCTTATACAATGAGTTTGTCAAGAATTAAATTCTAAGGCTTCATACATTATTAAAGAGCTGGCACCTGCAATTCTTCACAAAATAATTTCCATTTTGAAGCAAAGTGAAATATTTAGGACACAGAGCAATCACAAAATAGCTGTGCATACATTTTTGACCTGTGTTTGAGGTAAAAAGCTCACTGTTCACCCAAACATACACCTCCTTTCTCTCTTAGGCTACTGTGGTGTTTGTGTACAGCAATGTTGCATATTTGATAATAGAAGTTATCTTTAAATATCCTCTGGCTAAAGCTAGACAGGCCACGTGTATGTGCGAGTCAGTAATCCACCTACTGTGGACTGGCATTTTAGACATCTCGAAAAAAAAGGCTTGAACACCTGCCAAAAGACAGAGTGCTAATCCTTGAGTGACAAAGACCATGCTTTAGTTATCACAGATCAGAACTATTGTTAAACCCTTGGATCATGACAAATTAAAGATGGTCCAATCAGCATAGCTCTGATTTCGTACTGCATTTGTACTACTACAAATCTCCCAATTTGCTTGGTTTTTCACTAATCCCACAGCCAGATAGTTTACATGTTAATATTTCCTCACTAAAAAGTACCATTCATCTAAAATTTGGCAGATCTCTGCAGAGCCATTTTGGGTATGGCAGATGGATATGCAAATATCTACACTTCGATCGTGCCCCCCCCCCCCCTTTTTCTCAGCTTTTATAATCGATATCACTTCCATATTTGACACACAATGACAAGAAACAGAAAAGTTCTTTGAGGTTTATAAAAAAGCAGAATTCAGGTGAAATAATTTAAGAAATAATCATTTAGCTGCCATATAAAGGTGCTGGGTGGCAGATGGTGAACTGTGCATGTTTATTACCCAGAAGACCAAATATGGAAAAGGTCGCCTTCATGCCACTCGTGCACTCCTGCTCCTCAACGCTGTCAGTCTAACAGAATTTTTAAATGATAAAAATGCAATCAAAGCCACATTCAGCTGATGCAGAACAATAGATGGCAGTCATTTAGCCAGTCCACACATGGAGTTTACAAGACAATAGTGAAGCAACATGATAAAGCTGAAGTTAAAAGTTTGGCAGGATCTTAGCAAATTCCATTTTTTTGGGTTGAAATACATTGATAAATTGAATTTTATTTTGGTAATAATTTATTTTAATATTCCCTATTGAAATGTGTTAACATGCATCCTCTTAAAAAGTCATCAAAACACTGTACTTTATGAGAGCAGTCGTCACTATGCTTACACAACCCATTTTCACAAGAAAGTGGTTTTTGCCAGCGGGTCTCCTAAAACCTTTTCATCTGTAGATAGTTAAACTAGCATTATGCTGTTTTTGATAATGTGTGAACAAATATCAGCACTAAAGCAAAGAGTTCATTGGGTTTCCTCCAATGGCCCAAAAACATTGATTCAAGGTGAATTGGCTGCTCTAAATTGCCCCTATATAGTGTGTGTCTGAGTGAGTGCCCAGAAATGAATTGGCACCTTGTCCTGGATGTATTTGCGAAGCGTTATCCCCTGGATGGGTATGGGAAATTCCCCCACGACCTTAGACCCCAGTACAGTATTAGGTGGAACAAGATGAGATTTTCTAATTTATAAATACATATACAGATCAGGAATTAATACAGTGGAACATTTATACAGGTTTCCATTGGTCTGATATGAAATGTCAGTTAAGTGTAATAAATATTTATGTTAACGTTTGAATTTCACACACTGTGAAAAATGTGCAAATCATAGCTTGCAAGTCGCCCTGTTTCATTACAGCATAAGGCTGTAATGAAATGACAGGACATATTTTATTTATTGTTAGATCAATTTGTTGTGTTATGAACATATTACCTTGTAAGGTTTTTTTATTATTTCAAAAGCATACAATAATACATGTTAAAAAAAATTTATCCATAAACATATAAAACCTCTTTTTTTAACTGTTAAATAAATAATTAGCCACTCATTGCTGTGGCTCAACTGGTTGAATGGAAAAGATAAAGCACACAATTATAATATGCATGGACATAATGCTTGTGGGTATACAATATTTTTTTGTTCCATTTTCTGCAGGGAAAATCTTGATAACGTGAAAGTTGAAAGGCATTTTTTTTTTTGAATAAATGATAGCTTTGGAGTTTATATATTTGAAATAGCAGTTACCCGTTCTACACCCAGGTGGCGTTTTTAAATACTGACTGTATTAAAATTTTCGTGAAGTGTAGCGAAGGGGAGGGTGTAATCAGACACATTTAGTCATATGACCTCATATCTGTTGATATGCAAGTGGTAGCATGCCATCCATTTCCCCTTCATTTCACCTGTGCACCAGTCGCTATAAACCAAGCGCCTTGCGTCTTCACCACCATCCTTCACCTGTGCCAATCGCTATACACTAAAGCACCCTGCGTCTTCCCCACTAGTGTACATGTGCGGCAATCGCTATAGAGATGACACACCAATCGCCTTATCTTATTTACACATACAATAAGTAATCAAAAGGAAAATGAGGTATATAAAAACACGATCGTTCTCAAATGCAACGTTGTGTCAACTCTGCAGCCTGACTTGTGTTTAACCAGCCCAAGTGAACTCATGTCACTTCACTATTCCTCTCTCTCCATTGGCTCCCTGTAGCTGCGACTCTGGCCTACAGGACAATGTCTGTACCTGTATCTGTACCCTCTTACCTTCAATTCATCTTTCCTAAATACACTCCAACTCATTCGCATGTAAATAAATGGTGAAATGATACGCGGTTTAAATAGAGGATTATTAAAATTATTCAGAGACAAATCTAGTATTTTCAAATAATAATATGAGCCATTTCAGAAGCTTTGTTAAAATCCTGGTAACATGCATCTTGCTTTAAATTCCAATACAATTCCAGTGATTAAAAGACTACCTGCCTGTGTAAGCACAACTTGTAGTCGTTGTGAGGGGCCTAAAACCGCTATAGTAGCTTTAACAGCAAGGTCAGTGTTTTTATTCCTGGTCAAGTGAAAATTGTGCTGTGGACTGTAGAACTAGAGGTGTCTCCCCTCCTTACCCTTCTGGAGTGAACACTTAATGTCTGCAATGCCCTTTTCAACTTGGTTGGAATAGACTAATCGCATCACTCCAGGCCATGGCAAGGTCTTTTTGTCTTTATTTTGCAAACACATGCAAACTCTTTATTCCTGTCCGGGTCATCAAAGGCAAAGCCAGGTGAGTCCCACCGCTCTCTACAGAGCTCACAGGAGTCATATTACTAGATTTTCAGCAACTTGTTCCGACGCACAGCTCGTACATGATTTAGCTGACTTGCTTTCCAGCCTCATGCATCAATTTGTTGTGTGAATATGACAGTGAAAGGTTGTATGGGGTTGTGCAGCATTCGAAAATCCAGTTTTGTAAGCATGTTAATTGAGCCATAAAGAGGTAAAAAGTAAGCAAGAAAGTAATGCACAGTAATACTTTTTATCTTCGATTTTCCCTTTAAATCTCTATTTAAACTATTGTTCATGTCACATTATTGTAAGCAGCGGAACAGAAAACTTAAATCAATAGTGTTTTGGGTGTAATCATTTTCCTTCGCTCGTTGACAATATTTTTTTAAAAGGTCGTGATAAAAAATATTACATACATAAATGGATATACACTTTGTCTGATTACAAGAAGGGCCTAATCAAATCAAGAGTCACTCTACATAGACTATAAATGAATCTAATTTGTATCAACTTTATGAAGGACAAACCTGAAATTGACTGCATTCATCAAATACATCCATTTACATCTCTATAAAACAAAAATCTGCATTTTAAAAAATATATTATTTCTGCAGACAAAAGCGGTTTTTTTTTTCTAATTAAGTGGAATGTTCTTCTGATTCTCAGTTTACCTAATTTAGCTTAATTTTAAGATGGTTCCAGCTTGTCTATGATCCAAAATAAAAAATAAAAAAAAATAAAAAAACCACAGACACGAGTAATTGGAAAAGGTAATCTACCTTTGTGAATGATTCGTGAATTTGTTTGTGGTATGGCTTTTACATCTATTATTTTACAACAATACAGATTCTAAAATGTAACCATATATAAAACTAAATTACATCTGATCTTATTTTTATTATAATAACTAACGATAAAATCTTTAGGTAAAAGAAAGTTACAAATTGGCTGTGAAGGTAAAAACCTAGCAGGTTTCATTCCACAGAGAGTGAACTTAATAAATCCTCCCAGGAAAAAGTGTACAACTTTTACTTCAGTTTAAATGACCTAAATAATGTTGCCAACACCTGATATTAAACATCGGTTCATTAAATTCATTCTACTTTGCCAGATCGCTTGAAGTTGCACTTGGGAGTTCCAGTGGTGCTTTATTTCTTTGCAATTTAAACCTTGTAAAAGAAGAAGAAAAATAAAATCTAAAATTGTAAGAGGGGACCCTCCCCCTCATCACACACCCCGCTGTCACACATACTTTGTATCGCTTGGTGTTTCATAGCTCTCTTGCTTCGGTTGCCTGGCAACCCCAGGCTGCATTGATATGCATGGTGGAGGGAGCAGGGGATGCCTACTGCCTTTGGAGCGTAGCAGTAGGAGCAGCGATGCTCAGGCTATACTTCCCACAACAACACACACACTTTCACACCATCACTCGCATGGCTCAGAGCACTCAGCATCATATCACTCAGAAGGGGGCATTTGTTCTGTAGCTCTTCACTTCTCATCCATTCGCTCACTGTTGCTCAAAGTGATTCACCCGGACAGTTAGTTTTTATGTCTTCAGATGCTCAAGACTGGACACTGGAGAGCATAGTCACAAACTCTGTTCTGCAACGAGGGAAAGTGTGAACTGAAGTTTTTCTGCTTTTCGGAAAGAAGTCTTATGGAAGAATAGAAGGAGCTCCCATGCATTTTGGAATCAAAATAAACAGAAGAATGTTATACTAAGAACATAATTGAGCAATCCTCTTTTTAATTTTTTTTTACTGGCTATTAATGACTGAAAAGTTCACAAAAATATATAGCACATAAAGAAGGACATGAATAGGAAGTGATGGAGGGAAAGGAAACTAACAAAGCTATGCAAGAACACGACAGCTGAATTCAAGCACAAGTGAGATGCAAGCAAGCAGGAAATCAAAGAACTGCGTTTGGAATCAGCCAGATTTAAGAACAGTAAAAGTGGACACACTTGGAGTCACATTAGCACTTCTCTGCTTTTCCCGGCTAAAGAATGCATGGAGTTAACTTGTGTCTTGGTTACCTGGGATGTCTTCATACTTCAAGAAGGCAGTCCCCCCCAGCACGCCAAATGCTATGTTCCTCCTGATGCTTTGCAAGGTAAGAACTAATGCAATCTGTCAGGAGCCTGGGGACTCCACGTTACAATTCCAAGTGGAATAATACACCTCTGAATGTAGCTGGTCAGCAATCACAGTGAGTAAAACCTATTCAAGGTACTGAAGTGTTTTAAAAAATAAAAAAAACACTGTTCTAATGATTGCCAGCTAAACAATACTTTACAAATCAATCTGTTTAATCAAAGGTTTTTTTTATATCTCTAACTTCAGTGTATATACAACTGAATTTGAATTGACGTTACATTTCGGAATTTCTCTACACACTTAAATACAAATACTTTAAAAAGTACCTTAATTGATTAACATTTAGTCCTTTAGAAAATATTACATACTGTATATAAACACAGTTATAAAAATCTCTTTTTGTGGGTGCACTTTCAAGTAACCTATTCTATTATTTAGACTCTGAATTTGCACTTCAAAATCAGTCACTGTAACATCCTCTCTGATTCTCAGTGGGTAAGCCTATAACTCAAGGGCACACACCCTCATGCACATATGAATGTAATGGGCATGTTTATTTTCATTCAATTATCAAAAAATGCCAAAAGCAACCCGCTTGTCTCTGCAGGTTAGTGTCTTAAAACCTTTGAGATGCTTAAGTCTATTCAAGTGGCAAAAGGTTTTTGCACCTCAGTGCACTGCACAGATCCACTCACAGCCTACACACAGCCTTTTTTTTTCCTTTAGTTTTGTCATCACCCTCGGTCATACTCTTTCTACTCATATTGTCAATCAGTAATAGTGCAAACACAGATGTGGTCTACTGTTTAGGTTCTTTTGTAACATTGCTTTGGCATGCTGTCTCTTTTTTAAAACACGATTATGAGAAGCAAACTCGTGTGATTATTATATACTTAAATGAAATACTTTTAATTGTCTAATATGAAAAAGTCGGTATTTTAGTTAAGCAAGTTTTAATTGGTCCTTTTGACCAAAATAGATCATCTAATTACCATGTTTAGAATATAATCATGAAAACACTGCCTTTAACTTCTGCCAAACAAAAATAAAGGACACAATGTGTTAAGACACAATAAATGTTTTCTGTAAGTCCAACATAACTAACAAAAATTCTGGAGTAATTCCCAGTCAGTAAATTTAGGCAATTATTAACTTTTCAGATTTTTTTTTATTTAAATGTAACATTCTGGAAATCATTAGTCAAACACAGAATTTGTCTCCTGTTGCTCATAAAAAAGTGAATGCAATAGAATGATTTGCTGGTCCATGAAAATATGCATTTAGAAAAATACATTAGCAGAAAGAGTTCACACAAAGTGTAAATTGTTCCTTTCTGCTCTAGTTCACTCACTGTTGTGAGAGACATTTCATCTAGACATATGGCTGTTATCGTTTAAACAAGTGTTGACCTATTACAACTTCATGAATAAAACCTTTTTGTTTTTTATGCTTCACTTTTTAAACTGCAATTCTGAATCAAGTCCATCTTAGGGCAAGTCTTAAATAAGTGCCATGTGTAGATTTTATCAAGAATACCAAAACTTTGGAAATAGAAGATAACTTGTACTATTACAGGCAACATGGAGCTTGTAAAGCTGTATTAAGTGAACCAAATGTTTTAAGGTTTCCTCTCAAAGTCCAAAAACATGGATTCGAGGTATATTGGCTGCTCTAACATGCTTCTATATAATGCGTGTGTATCTGTATAGGTGAGTATGAGTGAGTATCCAGCGATGGATTGGCACCCTGTTCTGGCTGCATCTTCCCAGCGCTCAAAAATTTCTCCCCTGGATGAGCATGGGAGCACTTTCACCCACTTAAGTAGAGGATAATGAGATGAGATGACAATTATACTGGTAAATGCAGTCATGTAAATTCATTGCAGAACATCTAAAAATAATAAACGTTACATTGATCAGAAGCAGAAGTGACAAGGTTTTCAATCTTCAGGTAAATACTGATATAAATACAAATATAATTTAATGTAGATCCTTAGATTAAATTTCAAAGTGACAAATCTATGGGGGGGGGGGGGACAAAATAATTAGTCTGTTGATCCCCGTGTGTATGGTTCTGTATCTTTTCCCGGATGGCAGTATCTCAGAGTTACCAGCATGTGTTCTGTCCTTACTTTTGCTACCAGGTTTCCTCCGTTTTCGGCTGGCATAGACACTAATTAATATAAGTATCGTTTAAAAGTTACCATTTTGAACAGTTCCTGCTGTTTTTACATTATTGCTGAAATCCTTTAAATCACCTCAATACTCAAGTAGATCAGCTCATTTTTGTAGATCAACCACAGTGTTAACCACCAGTTTTTCAGCCAAATGAATATACAAAAACCCTTAAGTGGTTAAAACTTGTCTTTAAGTGTACGGCTAAAAGTCACTAAGACCCATGTTTTAATGCACTTTGCATTTTTCAATTGTATGCATTGCAACTCTGGAAAAACCTATTCTCTGTTCAATGTCTTAGCATGCAAAACAAGGTCCATCCCAGCAAGTTCTTTGTTGTGCCTGGGCCACGAAAAAGCCCCGACCTTAACCTGAACAAACACTTTTGGAATAATTTAGAAAGTAGATTAAGAGTCCAGGGTCTGACCTCACAAACACTCCTGGGCAATAACAAAATGTATGATTGTTCTTTAAAAATACAAAGGCTTTCACTAGGTACTGTCCAATGTACTTCTATATATACACTGCTCAAAAAATAAAGGGAACACTTAAACAACACAATGTAACTCCAAGTCAACCCCACTTCTGTGAAATCAGCCTGTGCAGTTAGGAAGCAACACTGATTGTGCATCACTGGCTGTTGTGTAAATGGAACAGACAACAGTTATGAGAGGCACTTAGCAAGACCCCTCCAATAAAGGAGTGCTTCTGCAGGTGGTGACCACACCCCTTTTCTCTCATCCTTTCTGGCTGAGGTTTTGGTCACTTTGGCATTTTGTCAGGTCTCTCACCATAGAGATAGCATGAGGCAGTGTCTACAACCCACACAAGTTGTTCAGGTAGTGCAGCTTAATCAGGATGGCATATCAATGTCAGCTGTGGCAGCAAGGTTTGCTGTGTGTCAGCACAGTGTACAGAGCATGGAGCAGATACCAGGAGACAGGCCAGTACACCAGGAGACATGGAGGGGCCATAGGAAAGAACACCCACCGCCTCATCAGGAGCATGGCCAGGTGTTTTAGGGAGGTTATACGGGCATGTGGAGGCCACACAAACACTACTGAGCCTCATTTGATCTTCTCTTGAGGAATTTCCACTAAAGTTGGATCAGCCAGTCATTTGATGTTGAGTATGATTCCAGACCTCCATAGGATAATCATTCTGATTTACATTTTGATCATGTTTATGTTATTTTTTTTGTCAGTGCATTCCACTATCTACTAAATAAAGGTTTTCAACAGTTATTCATTGAGATCTAGGATGTGTTATTTCAGTGTTCTTTTTATTGTTTCGAGCAGCGTAGGTTGGAAACATATGCACATTTTGACCTTTAAATACTACACATAATTAACTTGATATGAAATAAATCAGTCCTAAGTTGTACAACAGTGTAGACTGTACCTTAAGTGACAAGTTAATTCATGTTTTATTGCAATTTGTGACAATTTTACTTCATTATTTAATATACAGTCAATATTTTTCTTGGTAACAAAGCCACCGCACAGTAATACTAACATGAGGGCAATACAATTTTATTTACATGTATAGAGCATTTAGTTGGCTTGAATAAGTCTCTCAATGGTGCATTTATTTAGTGCAACCTCAAACCAGTTATTCATTTGCAAATCAGTTTGTTAAATTTAACATTTAGGTCAGGAACTCTTACTTTACAATAAATGAGTAGCAACCTTTTAGCTGATAATTTACTTACAAACATTATATCAATCCAAAATGAAAATGATCAAAAGATCCTCATAAGCACACCTCTGTATTAACATTTATTAATCTATATAAAAATACATTAAAAAATAAAACAGTATGTCAAGCTATTTTTATCATTTGTCTTTTAACGTTTACTCCAAAGACAATGTAAAGTGAGAGGGCAGCAGAATACTTCTCTTGAGAACTCACAGAAAGGACAATGTATAATAAAGCTGTGTAATAAAGGCCAGAGGGATTACAGGAGGAATATTAAAGCAGTGCAAACCTCCAGTTTGTCTACATACAATGCTAAAAAGGTTTTAAATATTTAGTTGCAATCATATTGCAGTTTAAAAGTAACATAAGAATTATTTATAATTCAAGGGGTGTATATATAATTTAATCTAATCATCCCTGTTCAAATTGCCACATGTCTACTAAAAGCAACAAAATAAACAACTTATTTTTCTGCAATGGAGAAACCATTGAGCCACTGAGCATGTATTATTTAGAGTTCAATGGAAATTAATATATTTTTGATGAAAAATCTTTTCATGGCCGTAAATAAATCATTAATCTGCAGAAGCCTGAAGAAAACCTGTGCATCATGTAAGCAGCAGTGAATCTATAGTGCTTACGTTCCTTAATGTATGATATTCGATTTCTCTTAATGTGTAGATACCTACCCATGTACCAGGCATTTCAGAGCACGCCTCCAGTGTGTAAATTTTCATGCTTCTAAAACAAGTATGAATCGTGAAAACTAATAAATAAAGAAGTAGGAGCTGGGGGTTCGATATGAACAATCCCCATCACCAGTATCCTTGGACTCATGTTTACTTGCAAAATATATATAAAAAGGTGTGGTACAGAGGCATGGTGATAAGCACTGCTAACCCACGAATATGGTTCAAGGTCCAAAGTGGAAAAAAAATATATTCTGTGTGGAGTATGTTCTCCTTGTGTCTTTATAGGTTTTCACTGGGGGGAAAATAGTTTCCCAGAGCAGTTGCTTTGCCAACAAGTGAATAACAGGTACAGAATTGCCCCAGGGCTCAGTAGCTCAGTGGTTGGGGTTTTTAAAACTGTAGAACAGTTGAACTTACAAACCCAGAGTCTACCTAAGGTAACCTGTGTGGGCCCTTAACACTCATTGCAACGGGGATGCTGTATAATGGCGGACCCTCTGTTCTGACCCCAAACATCAAGTTGGGCTACTTGTAAATTGCTAAAAGCATCTGCAAAATTCTGTAACCAATTGACCTTAAGTGCAAATGTGTGTGTAACAAAGGGTTTTAGTTTTTGTGGCTGCCCTGCAATGTACAAGAAACTTGTTTAGGGCGTTTTCCAAGCTTTTGTTTTTTAAAATCTAATGGGCTCCAGCACAGACTGTGGGAAAATCAGCTTAGTAAATAAATGTATTCATTAAATGAGGGGAAAACATAGTAAAAGGCAAAAATACATATTTTAAAATATGGGCAATTTAGAGCAGTCAATTCACCTTAAATGCATGTTTTTGGAGAATCCAGAGAACACACACAGGGAGACCATAGAAACTCCACACAGATTGGGGTGATGAACCTGAATCCTCACTGTTAAAGGTTAACATGCTAAACACCAAGACATTGACAGCCTAGGCATCAATCTGATATTGTAGAAAACCTATTGAATGTATCAATTTTTAAAACCTTTGTATTAATTAATAATTTAAGTGTGCAAAACAAACCTAAACTTGTGGATTTGTATCTTTACACATTCACGACTGCAATCACCAATAATTGGTTTGTGGGGTTATTTTTGTTTCAGACTGGTCTGAGAGAGCAACTGCACACAACTTCAGAGAAAATGGTCACCACTTCTCTTAGTGATGAGGAAAAAGGAATTCAAGACAAGGAAAGCAGAGAAGAGACCATCCTGGCAATGTTAGGCATTATTGGGACTATCCTTAACTTGGTGGTTATTATCTTTGTGTACATCTACACAACACTTTAATACACAGAAATAACATTGCCCAAGAGGTCCTCACATAGTGCCAAAATGGACAACGAGACAATCTGCACTACTCTCTGCCCAAAGGAATGCAGACATCCTGGACTGTATGTACAAAATCTTGCAACGGCTCTCTTACAACTGCTCACAAGAAGATTGTTGAGACATTTGGACACCAATTCTATCACTACTCACATTTGGGGGAAAAGGATAGCACATGTATTATCTGTAAATAAAAATCTTCTTCTTTGTCTTTCGGCTGCTCCCTTTCGGGGTCGCCACACCGGATCTTCTGCCTCTTCGCTGCAGTGTCCGCATGTCTCGCTTTGGCACATGTTTTACGCCGGATGCCCTTCCTGAC
>JAOUQT010343791.1:0-12731 GCA_025769995.1 Xyliphius kryptos | reverse complement strand
TTGATTTTGAGTAGGATTCCAAATCCAGACCTCCATGGGAGAATCGTTTTGATTTACATTTTGTTCATTTTGATGTTATTTTGTTGTCAACGCATTCCACTATCTACTACACAAAGATCTTCAACTGAAATATTTTATTCATTCAGATCTAGGATGTGTTATTTTAGTGTTCCCTTTATTTTTTTTGAGCAGTGTATTTTAGTTATGTTGGTAATAAAAAAAATATTTATAGAGCTGCAACACTGTAAGAAAACATGGTATTCAGTTTTAGTAACATTCTTTAATTAACGAAGTTTTTTTTTTCCTGTTTATCATCCTACTGATCAAAAGCTTTAGACCCTACTTCCACCTTCTGATGGTCACATTCTTTTTTGCCTGTCTTTTTTAGTTACTTTTAAGGACATAAAGGGCATAAGAACACCTGATGACATTTAGGTCAAACATGCAAAATATAGAATATTCTAAAGGGTGCAGATTATTCAAACAACACTATATACTCTATATAATATCTTTAGTATCTTCTTCATTAGATACACCTGTTTTCTACCTCAGTTCCACTTACCATATAAAAGTGCTCTTTGTGGTTTTACAAATGTAGACTTCAGTCCATCTATTTCTCTGCATACTTACATGGTTTACTTTTCTTTCTTTTCTTATACTAAGGATCCCCCAAAACCATTCATTCATTCATTCATTATCTTTCACTTAATCCTGTACGAGGGACCCCATGTCCATATAGGGGAGAACGTTTCGGGCGCTGGGCAGATATACCCAGGACAGAGTGCCATTTCTGGGCACCCCCAAAACCCTAAATTAGGTATTGGGTGGTGGATAATTCTTAGCAATTGAATGTTTGTGATAATGGTAACTTAAAAAAAAAAAGTTTTTGAAAAAGTATTACAAGAATTAATGTGACCGATAACAAAATATAAAGTGCTGGTATTGCATTTCAGACAAATTCTTTAGCAAATGTTCCTTTAAAAATACAGTTAGTCCAAATTTTTCACTTTGCTTCAACCTTGACCTTGCTTTAAAAATTTTGTAATAACTTTGTACATCAGAATTGCTGCAACTTTAAATAAACCCGAGCCAAAAGCTTTCAGCAAGCATAGTGTAGCAATCCTTGCACAGTCCTTATCACATGGGAGCTAAAGACTGAGGAATGACCCCGAAAAACTTTAACATGTGTGTATGTATTGCATATAAGCATTAGTGTTTCTGCACTGAATATGGCTGTGTACCTAACTGGGACCATTCGATTAAAAAGTAAATATAGGGTGAGACGGCAGCTTTGGGTGTGCGAGAGCATACTAATGAATGATATATGTGTTAGGGTTTGCTTTTCCACTATTTGTCCAACAAATTACCATACAGTATATCTCCATAAATGAATGTGCATTTATCAAATATAATTTGTATGTGAATTAGAGATTAAATAAGATAAAATATTATATACACTTTTACTATACACTTACATTTCATTGGTGGCGTCTACTGTAGAGAAACATCATACTGTTGGCTGGAATAACAGAGTTTGGAAATCTTACCCCCAGTCAAGTGAGGACATATGAAAATAAATGTGGTTTTGATCAAATCAAATAACTCTTAGTAGTTTGGTGTGTAATTGTGTTAGGCAAGTACTCTATTCACATTTCTACAACCGTTATCTCACAATCTAACTGATTGAGAGGTGTTGCCACCATAATGATATCAATGTGATATATCACAGCATTTTCATGGCAAGCTCTGTATTAGTTGTTTCACCAAGTCGTGCGTGACTACGTTTAATACAAAATATTATAACGTTATTGAGATTAGAAAACCTTATCTCTCTTGAATCATAACAATATCACGCAGTGTTTCATGCATTTTTAACTAAACACATCATAATGCAGGTGTTCAAACCAGAGTCCAGCACTAAGTGAATATCTGTTTTTTTTTACCATGCTGTTCTTTATATTTCATAATGATTGATGATCACGTAAATGACTAAAGATATTGAGACACCCGTTTATTACCTTAGATCATAGCGTTGGCATGGTGATGTTTTACCTTTTGTCTAGCAGGGTCACATAACATGACTCTGTGATAAAGTTTAATCTCCATCTGATGTGGTATGAACATATGTTTCCTATACTATTGCGTTTTTCTTAGTAAAAGATTTGAGCTGCCAGGGATTTGTACTCACAGAATTATAGAAAAGCATCATACTGTTATTTACTATGATTCCAGACACAGCTGTCAAAAACACGTCAAAAGCTGAGGCTATGCCAACCACATTTTAAATGTCTTATTAATCATGTGTATGTGTGTGTGGTATGTGTATTATATGTATGTGTGAGTGTGTGCGTGTGTGTGCTGTGCTGTATTGTGTGGGACAATACAAGTTTCACTTTGTGGCTACTATCTATTATAATCAATGAAATGTGAAATATCTTTACATTAATAGCTAAATAACCAGAAAACACTTTAATAATACAAATTAAGAATAATAAATAAAAAAAATAAATATTAAAGAAGATAAGCAGTGCCTCGGTGTGTAAATTGAAAGTCAATAAACAATTTACATTTTTACAGAAAGACACAAACATGAAACCTCAATAACAAATGATTCTACCAAATGAATTTTGTTTCCGTCATTTAAGCCTGAATCATTTTTCCACAACTATTTCCCACAATTATTTAATAAACCCAAAACAACAAGTCAATTTAGGAATTATTGACTTAAGGGGGTGGTAGCTCACTGGTTAGGGTGTTGGACCATCAATCTAAAGGTTGGGGGTTAAAATCTCAGGTCCATTGAAGTTACCAATGTGGGTCTTTGAGCAAGACCCTTAACCCTCATTGCTCCAGGGTGCTGCATCAACCCTGTGTTCAGACCCCAACCAAGTTGGGATACTTAGTCGCTTTGGATAAAAGTGTGCTAAATAACTTAATGAATTATATGTTAATTTAAATTAAAATTGTTCTCTATGTACTATTAAGCACCAGTCATTCACAGTCCGGATCATGACGATCTAAGATAACACGTTCTGAAAATATTATAGCAAATTTTATCATGAGCTGAAAGTTTACTTTTCATTGACCAGATCCTTTTTCTGGTTTTCTGTCCAGCTTTAACAATTTGCAGTAGCAAAATTTGGCCAGTAGATGGACATGTTTGACTGATTTACAAAAGAACTGCTGTTTGTCCTCAGTCAGTAAACACTGCTGCTAAAAAGTGACCGTAGACTACATACATGAAAAAGAGCAAATTTTAGATCAGGCTATACAACAAAGTAGAAAAATCACTGTGAGGCGAACATGCTATTTCGTCATTTGAATCTGAACTTGGCATTTGAAATGAGAAATGATTGTCTTGTCTGCATATTTTGCAACCATAAAACCATCTCTTATCAAGTTGTTATCAAGTCTGACATCTAAGGTATATTAATTTATTCATTTATTCATTATCTTTTTTATTTATATCTTTGTCCTGAACGAAGGTCACAGGTGGGTTCCCCATGTCCATCCAGGGGAGAACGTTTCAGGCGCTGGGCAAATACACACAGGACAGGGCGCTGGGCACACACTCGCTCAAAGAAGCACAGATTATATGGGGCAATTTAGAGCAGTCGATTTACCTTGAATCCATGTTTTTGGACTGTGGGAGGAAATCCGTGACACCAGAGGAAACTAATGCAGACACGGGGAGAACATGGAAACTCCACCCAGATTGCGATTCAAACCAGAAATCCGCTAAGAGGTGAACATGCTAACAACTAAGCCATTGTGCTGCCCATTTAAGGTATAGCCACTTCTAATTGAAACATCTTATAAAATTAAGAAATATCAATGTTCATAAGTAACTTCATAAGTTATGAAGTGATTTGACTCTGTATTTTGAGTAATTGGTATGTAAAGCCACAGAATTAACATCAAATTTACATCAAACTTTAAATGTTCTCCCTGTGTCCACGTGGGTTTTCTCCAGGTTGTCTGGTTTCCTCCCACAGTCCAAAAACATGGATTCAAGGAGGCTGCTGCTCTAAATTGCCCCTATATATATCTCCCCAAGACCCGAGTAAAAAAATTAAGCAGTCAAGAATATAATATAATATAATATAGCTTCCATGTTCTCCCCGTGTCTGCGTGGGTTTCCCCCGGGTTCTCCAGTTTCCTCCAACATTCCAAAAACATGGATTTAAGGTAAATGAAATGCTCTAAATTGCCCTATATAGTGTGTGTGTGAGTGTGTACCCAGCGATAGATTAGCGCCCTGTCCTGGGTGTATCTGCCCAGCGCCCGAGACGTTCTCCCCTTGATGGGCATGGTGCATACCCCCCGAGACCTTCATAAAGCAATAAGCGGAAGATAATGAATGAATAATATAATCAGAAAAACAAATGTTAATAAACAGAAATTAAAACCTTCTATTTACATGATCTTAAGTGGTTTTGTTTCTTAGTTTTTGCAACACTAATCACCTGTAATGGGTATTACACATGTATCAAATAACAAATTCATATTGAAACTGTTTTTATGATGATTTTTAATGGTTTGATACGCTGAAATACAAAGTTGATCTGTACGGTATATGAAACTGATAAAATGGACAATAAGCAAAAAAACAACAATGTTTACTTAGTGAAAGGTTAGCACGGTCGCCTCTCAGCATTGGGGATCCCATGTTCTTCCTGAGTCCGTGTGGGTTTCCTTCGGGTTCTCCGCTTTTCTACCACAATCAAAAAACAGGGATTTAAGGTGAATTGGCTTCTCCAAATTGTCCCAAATAGTGTGTGTGTGTGTGTGTGTGTGTGTGTGTGTGTGTGTGTCTGCTTGACTAAATTGTTGCCCTGTTCTTGGTGTTTTTGCCCAGTGCCCAAATTGTTCTCTCCTGGATGGGCATGGGGTCACTGATTTGTGTAATTTTTAAATGCAGACAGAAATAAAGCATGTTCTAATGCACGAGCTTCCACTGTGCTTGTCTTGTCAAGAGAAAAGTAGCTATGGGTGCTCCTAAAAGTTGCAAGAAGTCGCTAATTTGCATAATAGACCATTTACGTGTATTTGAAGCTTTGAAATAAAGTACAACATTGGGGGAGAGTAAAAAAAAAACACTCAAAATATGTCAAAACTACAAATATATTATTTTTTATGCTTTATAAGTCTACTGTCCAAAATGGAACTTTCCCAGCAACTTTGGAACTTTGAGACTGGTGGTTGTCATAGCAATAAAACTCAAGAATTCAAACAGTTGTGTTTAGACGAAGCTCGGGTTGTGTTAAAGAAAGCTCCTACAAATCAGAAGATCATTTAAGATTCCACAATTAAATTAAAGTAAGAAGAATGTTTTAACTGAAATGCTAGAATTTTTTTTACTCATATATAATAAAGCAATAAGAGACAAGCGGGCGTGCATTTTTATGAAAAATGTATGGGAAAGTGGGGTTTATCAGACCCGACTAAAAGTGGAGTGCAGTTACACCTTTTCCCCATGATTTATTAACAGTAATACACAACCTCAAGAGCCTTATTGTTTTTATAAAACAAAAACCCACTATAAAAAAAACAGGATTTGATGCAGTAATACATTTATTGAAAGCAAAATCGTTTATAAACTGGACTTCGGAGATGTAATATAGATTGCAGAGTAACAGGTTTCCGGTTTCTCTAACAACCAAATACTGCCATCTAGTGGGCAACATACAGAACACAAATGTATTTTTAATACTAAAAAAAAAAAGGCCGCTCACAGGGACTCGGCTCACTGTTCACATTAATCTATATTTCATTATTTAAAATGATGTATAGCATAAAATAGCATTAATACAATCATGGGGTGTGCTTTTTTGTCAATTATGTCACGGTTGAACTAACAACTTCAATCAAGGACCGGAACTACCCATTTTATAATGTTGGTTTAAATATGTAGACAGCATTGGCCAAGAAACTTGTAAAATGTAGTGAGCTGAGCTATAAGTAACTCAATTAAATTTGGCTTTCAATTGTCCTTATTAAAAAAATATATATATTATTTCCATAATAATCGTTAATGGAAAACTGGTGGTTACATAGTACTAAATTGATGTATAAAATGTTATGTCTCCTTAAGTTTAATTAAAAATCAACAGAATTACAGAAACCAATCGGGAGCTTTAAATGAATCACAAGCTAGAACCACCGACTGTATAAAAATATTTTTTTCATAAACTACATTTTCAAATTTAAACCCAGATGTCTTGATTTTCAGCTAAAATCAGTCTTGCTAATTTATTTTAAAAAATGCTATACTGTAAATATGTGTTTGCACATGAGGAATTAAGCATTATGTTTCATGTATTCATTTAGAGGATAGCTGCACTAAGATGTGTACAAAACACCAACCACTTAAGATCCCAGATGACAAAGATATCTTCTTCTTCAGACCGCCAGAAGAAGCAGAGAAAAAACAAGTAATCATTCATGCATTAATATGTTGCTTTGACAGTGATGTATAAACGATTGTCTTTAACATTATGTAAATCATCCTTTAATATAACATATACTAAATCATCACTTCATTAGAGACATGAGCCCTAGTAACTTGTAAGCAAAATTTGCATCAAATCCACAGTAGTATGTAAAAGTAGCATGATCTAAGTGACTTTTAAAGTTATTTATGATTATTAGTGCCAGACTAGCCGGGGCCGGTATTTTCAAAATTTCAAACCATTGTAAGTTTTTGAGCATATATTTTGGGATCAAGAAAAAAACATGCAGCCAAACCCTATTACCAAAAAAGGGGTCGGCATTTTGGATGTTGGATGTCAATCAAGCAAATTGCAGTAAAACACAGGTTTGCAACACTGGTGATCAGACTATCATGGCAGACATACATCACATTGTTCACAGACCATCTTCTTTACATTGGCTAACATTCATGCAGAAGAAATAATGAAATAAAAACCCAGTATAATTTGTCAAAATGTCAAAACTTGGGTGTCTATACGTGTCCATTCAGTGTAGTTATTATTTGTGTTTGCTAGACGTCTATTACTGAGACTGTAGCTTAAATCATAATTGAATCCATGTATTATGCCTCGCAACCTGCTGATTGTAAATGTACAAGTGTAATATATCGGATATATTCAGGAATTGTTAAGCTCGCCGGTTTACAAGAAAAACACCTACTCGAGTCGAATAAAAGCAGAGCAGGCAGAACTTATAAAGAAACTAAGACAAAGCCTTAATAAGGAGGACAAGAGCACCACATGTACCACATGCCATACTCCCTCAAAGCTTCATCAGCAAAAAACACCAAAGGGCAATTTAACCATGTTCAAAGGTATGATATGTTTGAAATTACAGTAGATTGAAGATGTTTGCCCGTCTGCTTATTTCTATTTAACATTTTGACACGTTTACAATTTCTCTTAGATCAATACATGGAACAAGAGAGCACAAATGACTTTGTAATAAAAAAACGAGAAACACTTTACCTGGAGGTGAGTTTTCTTAGCCAAATGCTTTGTTGGAATAATTTTGCTTTGTTGATTACTGAATGGATCAATGTAGGATTTGATGAGCAGTTTTCTTCTTATAACTCATCCTTTTGCACACTTACACTTTCATTAGTATGCTGTGGCTGTGAGAAGAGAAGAGATCGAGAAGATCAGGGACACAGCAATTTGTGAAGAGAAAAAACTCTCCAAAGCTGAAAAGTTGTTAGAAGACAACATTGTCTTTTTTAATAAATTTCTTAAAGAAAATGACAAGAAATCCGTGGAGGCCGTCAAAATGTAATACCATAACACTTTGTATTTACAAATGATTATTGAAAGGATGCATTTCCCTTTATTGTCATATGTATAATCATATATTTAGCGCTGAGCAGGAATCCAAGACAAAGTTGGAAAAAATAGATGAGATCAAGAAGGTTACTGACAAAATGATGGCCATTAAAAGGTAGATTTTCCTTTTACTTATATACCCCACCACATATCAGAATAAAATGTGTGGTTGTACATGCCGCACATTGTTTTATGTCCATCGAACTACTTTTCCATGTCGTCCTGGTTACCGTTGACAACAGCATCGGATTGCGACAGTGTGCATTTTCCATACATTTCTGATATGGAGTTGTATACTGTATTTATATTTTGATATATATTATATGCTGTTTTGTACAATGTAAAGTCAGATGTTCTAATAAAAAATAGTGTGCAAAAGTGTTGTAAACCAAAAAAAGGTTTTAATTTACTAGTTACGATTATGATTTTTAGTAAAAAATCTAACTGAATGATTAACTCAATCTAATTTGACTGTAACATTACTGTCATACCACACTCATTCTAAATATCGATTGACTTTTGGAATGTAAAACTTCTCTTTTCTGTCTCTTAGTGACATTTCTAAATTGGAAGACACTCTGCATGAGTATAAACTCTACAAGGACTTTCTGTTTAAACTTTCACCTCCGGAGTGGCAGGAAAAACAGAAAGAAAAGAGGATACTTTTAGCTAAGCTTGCCACCGTTGATAAAAAAGAAACCGTTGAGAAAACTGGGCATATTGACGCAGTGAAAAAGACTTCTCAGCCTGATAAAAGTAAGCGATGATAAATGTAAATATACCATGCCTACTCACCAACCCCACCTCTAGTCTAAAGTGTCTGTAGATGGAAACAGGATACAAAACAAGGTTCAAACAGGGCACATTTATTCATATTTACACTCGTATTCATCAAAATTATAATGTAATGTTTGATAAGTGTTGTGAAGTTTGTTAAAGTTTTCCTACACGTACAAATTAGTGACTTGGAACAAATACACCTTTCATTATACATTTATTAAACCAGACAAAATATTACGAAATTCTAAATTTTCAATATATCGTTTTTAAAATAGCTTTTTACGTTCATGAATTATTTTAGAGTTGAAGCAAAAGCCACTCTATTTGGCATAATTTTCAAATATGAACTAATTTAAAACATCTTTGTTGTTAATTGTTCCATGAACTGTATTACAAGCACAGTTTGGTACCTTATACAAAAAAGACCAAATGCCAAAAATGTAGAGTGAGTGATCCAGGATTCAGTGTCAGAAAACTGGCTCTTTGTCAGCGATCATATGTCATTGAACGGGACAGTAGCCAAAACCGTTCTTTAAAAAGCAAATGTTCAAGACAAGACAAGTTTTTTACATTGAAGTTTTAAAGAACACCAATAGAATATAAAACATATTTTCAGCAGAGAAGGATCAATCCAATCTAAAGAATCAAGAAAAAAAAAGACGAACGAGCTCCAATGCCCAAATCAATAACTATACAAATTATATATGAACTGTCTGTAATTTCTGCCTGAATTTGACCTAAGACTTAATAAGATTGTTTAATCACGTCAGAAATATGGGCCAAAATAGTGGCCCATATTTAAATGCATTCATTAAGAAAAACCATTGCATATCTGTGCGTGTACAATCGGCCAACCATTGGATTAATCAGTTGTGAGAAGCACTGCATTGTTTTATTTATTTTTTTTTTTTTTAACAAAAAAAGAATATGGAAGTGTTTTGTAAAATTTCTAAGGATCTGAAATGAACAGTTAGATACACCTATCGGGCGGAAAAAAATGTGAGAGACCTTTTTTCGACACTCTCTGACCGATCGTGACAGAATTGCTGATATAAATTTGTCATTGATCCACCATTGATGGCATGCCACCTTGGCCATGATGTGGAAAAGCTGGAATGCCGGATTGTTTTTCTTCCTCCAAAACATAACGGTTCTTGTGAAAACCACGAACAACCTTAAAAAAAAAAAAAACTTCCAGCAACCAAAACCGTTTTAAAAAAAATATTTAAAAATGAACTTCTGACAAAAGTTCAGATACTGTTCAGATACTTTTGCTCGTGAAAGGCAGTGCTATACGATTGCACGGTGATTCACGATTTCTCAGAATTTCTGCTTGGTTCAATTCATAGAAACAGACCAAAACCCTTAGTTCTCGGTAAGAATTCTTTGACACTTGTGCAATCAGTATCTAGTTTCAGGAACTGTGAAGGACAGATAAACCGCTTTATTTCACAGCAATCTTTCATTATGCTATTTATTTCCAGGTAAAGAAAAGAAGCGCTTTTCTGGTTTCAGAAAGCTGCCACCACTCCGTGATGCCAGAAGTCCCTCCAAACCTGTCCAAAAATCAACTCCTCAGATTAGCCAAATGTATTGTGCACACAACAACAGCCACATAGATGATTTATTGTGAGTGACAAAAGCTTCTATTAATACTATTGAATTGATTTGTTTGTAGAATTCCAGTAGTGGAAACGAACACCGCAGAACTTGATGTAAGTAAAAGTTGTAAACGAGCCAAAAATATTTACCCTATATCCAAACCTTTTACTAGCGCTCAGGTTTGTAATATGATTTTCAGTGAACCTAATACTTTAAATCATACAAAACTAAATTATAAATACATGTTCATGAAAAATGCCTGCAAGGAAAATGTCATTGCCCAGAACAGGTGTATAAAAATGCATCACTCCTCAACAGCTTCTGTTGAAATGTTAATCATGTCTAGACCCAAATAAGTACCAATCGAATACTTTAGCCATCTTGTGTATGTATTTTTATGAACTTTAACACTCCGGCCCATACTGCCTCTTTTCCTGGTTATGGTTATGATTCCTGGCTGTGTTTATATTTTTCATGCACGACCAGCATGTTTGAGGACAAACCACTGAGATTCTCAAGGATTATGAGCCATTTAGGAATTAATAGCAAAATGGCTATACAATATAATCATAAATGGTACAATATCAATAAACCCATTGTTTTTGTCGGTGATGCACTATTATACGCAAGTGTCTGAAACTTCACAGAAGTAGATTTGTGGTAATTGATTAACGTGGACCAATAATATTCCTCAGATATGAGAAAGAGTCATATTTTAAGTCTTTGTTTGTAATCATTAAAAAAAATCTGAAGTCAAGGAGATAATGAAAAATGGAGCCAAGATAATATGAACGGTTCTTTAAATAATGTCTTTTATATTTGTGATTGCTACTGTGGTTGTAATATCTCTAGGAAGAGCCAGAGCTGTATTTCACAGAGCCACAGCAGCTCCTGGACCTGCTCAATGAGTTGGAGGAGCAGAACCCCTCTCTTATCCAAAATTCCCAAGATGCTGAGGAATGTTTAGATGAGTTTAGACAAAACATGGAACAGACTCGCAAGGACATGTAAGCATTCAAAATATTAACGTGTGTGTAAATATAGAGTAAATGTTTGTCTTGCTTAAATCCACCCAAATTTTGTGTAAATGGTGCATGATTAACCTTACATTGGATATCTGGGCTTGTGTAGGGAGCATGAAACAGACCAGCTAAAAAGTCGAATTGACATCATGACGGAGAAAATCAAGAGAGAGATTGAAAAAAATGAGGAATTGAAGCTCAAAGCCAGGCTTTTTAACTTTGGAAAGTACAAAACAGAGGAGGTAAGTGCAGTTTGTTATTTGTTGGAAAAGTAGTAATCCAGAAAATCGTTTTTGAGGTTTGATGTTGAGTGTTTTGTAAATTTAAAAAACGATACTATACAAATGATATAGTACTTGTAACGTGCTAAAATGTTTTCACAGAGACAAAATAAGGTTTAAAAAGGTTTAGTTTACACTGTTCCAGACAATTCCACAACTAGCAGTTTATGGGATAAGTTATCCCGGATCAAGTTTATAATAATGATTTACCAAAAGCTGGACTGGTCTCGGTTCATCATTTTGTATCAAACTTTTCACTACAGAAAAGGTTTCCCGCAGCAGTTTAAAACTTTGAAAAATTGAGAGAATGTTATCATTTTTTATATAAATTCTTAAAAAAAAAAAAAACTACAAAAGAAACAAAACAAATACAATTTATCAACTGTGACACCCACACGTTGTTTTTACACCAAATTAAACTGATTACTTGGTTGTGCAATTATTTTATGTTAGGAGCTCACTCTTAATGCTTTGAGCATGAGGGTGGTAGTAGCATATCGTACATGTATAGGAGACTGCGAGACCAATCTAAGCACACTGCAAATGATGGCAGCCATCGAAAGCAGGCTGTTAGAACTGCTGGACACCATGGAGACAATTCCTGCCGAACGTGTTGCCATGGCCGAAAAAGCCAAAGGGAAAGAGAGAAGAATCAGGTCTGAACATCAAACATTTCTTTTAGATCATCATTTTTTGAAACTTTCCTATAGCGACAAATTTAATTTAAGGCTTTGTGTTCTTGTAGGTTAAGGGAAGAGAAGCTTCGACATCAGAAATTGCATCAAGAAGAAAGAATGAAAAAAGCCATGGAGAGAGCACAGGCTGTGAACAAGCGAACGGTAACACGTGGACTGAAAAAAGAAAAAAGTGTTCGAAGTAATGTTAATACACTGCAAGCAGCGGTTAAAGTCTAAACTAATCTGTTCTATTCTTCCTTCAGTCTGGGAAAAAGCTGATGCCTCGTTCCAAGCCTCCTGTTCGTAAATCGAAGATCGAGCAGACCAGTGATCTCATAGACAAGGAGAAGGAGGATTATATTTATTTCTTTACTTAATGCAATTGCTGTTGTGTTTTACTTATACGCTGCTCAAAGAAATAAAGGGAACACTAAAATAACACATCCTAGTGGAATGCGCCGAGAACAAAATAACATCAAATTGATCAAAATGTAAATCAAAATGATTCTCCCATGGAGGTCTGGATTTGGAATCCTACTCAAAATCAAAGTGGAAAAT
>JAOUQT010343781.1:0-12731 GCA_025769995.1 Xyliphius kryptos | reverse complement strand
AGCAAACCTTCTTGCTGCCACAGCTGGCATTGATGTGCCATCTTGAATAAGCTGCACTACCTGAGCAACTTGTGTGGATTGTAGACACCGCCTACTGCTACCTCTATGGTAAGAGAACTGACAAAATTCAAAAGTGACCTAAACATCAGCCAGGATGAGAACAGAAAAAAATGTCTGTGGTCACCACCTAGGGGTTGTCTTATTAAAAAATAAATAACAGTTAAATGCAAAACTGCAGGGCTAAACCTAACTCTAGCAAGTAAAATTGACCTGTTAGGCGGTTTGATTTTAAGCCATTTGATGGTCGAGACTCGATATATACATTTTCACAAAACCGGATTGGACTACAACATTTACTCATTGTGAGATATAGTTTAATTCATTTTGTTAATTTACATTCATATTTTTACTTCTATTTGTATAACCTGTATTTATTTTGTATATTTATATACCTCGTGCAACATGGAACAGCTATTGGTTGCTCTGAACTTGAATTTCTATATTGACGCGTTTTGTCTACAAACATACTTTGAATCGCAATTGCTCAGGCCATTCGTCATGCCATGAATCAGTGCGCAGGCAGGCCACAGAACATGACGAGCCAGAACATGATAAGAACCCTGCAAAAAAATTGCACCATGGAAGCAAGTCAGTTAAAAATATACAAGTCTTATGTTGAGCACTGTTACATTAACAGACAACAAACATCACGTTTGTCTCATCTCGTCTCATCTTTGTTTGTAATGAATACATTTTAATTTTTTCATGACACTGAAACTGTAATTATAAAATTTAAATATAAAATTAAGCCAACAACTGCAACAGAAGTCAGTACATGGGCTTGCACTCTGTAGCAAACTTCAGTGATTTCTCAGTTCAAACTACTTTATTTAAAGCCAGTTTGCAAATAATTTTACTATCATGTGCATACAGGTGCTGGTCATAAAATGAGAGTATCATGAAAAGAGATTGATTTTAGTAATTCTATTCAAAAAGTGAAACATTTCTTTTTAATTTTTAGGATTATAACTGACAACTAATGAAAATCCCAAATTCTGTATATCAGAAAATAAAAACATTGTGAAAAGGTTCAATATTGAAGACACCTGGTGCCACACTCTCATCAGCTAATTAACTAAAAACATCTGCAAAGGCCTTTAAAACGGTATCTAGTTCTGCCGGCTAAACAATCACGGGGAATATGGCTGACTTAACAGTTGTCCAAAAGATGACCACTGACGGATTGCACAAGGAGGACAAGACACAAAAGGTCATTGCTAAAGATGTAGGCTGTTTACAGAGCTCTGTATCCAAAAGCATTATTAAAGGATAAGTGCAACCTGGAGAGGATTGTAAAACGAAACCCATTCAAAAATGTGGAGAAGATTCGCAAAGAGTGGACTGCAGCTAGTCAGAGCTTCTAAAACCACCACGCAGACTTTACACTGGACCTAACGCAACATGGATTCAATGCCTCTCTTCCTCCAGACTCTGGGAACTTGATTTCCTTGTGTCAAGCCACTCTTAGACAATTGATATCAAGAGAAGCTCACCTGGGCTAAAGACAAAAAAAACTGGACTGCTTTTGAGTGATCCAAAGTTATGTTCACTAATTTTTGCATTTCCTTTGGAAATAAAGTTCCCAGAGTTTGTAGGAAAAAAGGCACAGAATCCATGTTGCGTTAGGTCCAGTGTAAAGTTTTCAGTCAGTGATAGTTTGGGTGCCATGTCATCTGCTGATGCTGGTTCATTGTTTCCTGTGGTCTATGGTCAACACCACCATCTACCAGGAAGTTTCTGATGCTGACCAACTTATTACTCCAGCAAGAATTTGCACCTGCACACAGTGCCACAGCTACCAGTACCTGGTTTAAGGACCATGGTATCCTTGTTATTTAGCCAGCACATTCGCCTGACACATACAAAAAAAATCCATAGGGTACCGTGAAGAGGAAGATGTGATATGGCAGACCCAACAATTTAGAACAGCTGAAGGCCACCATTAGAGCAACCTGGGCCATCATAACGCTGAGCAGTGCCACAGACTGATAGACTTCATTCCAAACCACATTACTGCAGTAATCCAAGCTAAAGGAGACCCTTATCTAAATATTTAGTGCTGTACATGCTCACACTTCCCAGTGTACCAATATATCTTTTTTAAACTTGTACAGTCTTAAAATTATTTTCTGAGATTTTCATTAGTTTTCAGTACTCATCAGCAAAAAAAAAGATTTAGGGAGTCAGGGTCAAGTCTGAAAACTGCTATTGTTTGTGAAACTGAAGATGAGCATAAAGCAAAACAGTCAGGAATAAATTAAACATATGAGTCACTGCATTAAGAAATGTTGAGCCTTTGAAGCGTAATGTGTTAAGATATGAGATCTTGAGACCTAAATCATTTGTCACGAACCAAAAAGTGGTCAAGACTAGAAGACATTTTAGGGCAAAACGCATAGGTGACATGCATACACACAAAGCTTACTTTTATGTGATTAAATGAGAGTTAAGCAACTCAAGGCAAATACGCAAAAAGACAAGAAATCATATTTGTAAAATTGCAATAACTAGGAGCAAAGGATTAAAACAAACTGAAACGAAAGCAACATTTTATCCAGCTTTAATATGCTGAGGAGATAAATTTGTAATTGATCAAACAAAAAGTTGAGATTGAGAACATGAACATGTTAGTTAACGTTTCAGGTGAACTGCTTTTTTGGAAGTTTCAGCTTTTCTGCAAAATAAGGTTTGTAATATCTGTATATTGAGCAATCCTTCCACAACCTACAGGGCAGGGCTACACTTAAACATTGTTAATAAAGAAGCTTTACTAGAAAACTGGAAGTCCACACACCCAACCAAACAAATCCAGGACTCGTTCAATGTCTATTTACAAAGATCTTTGTCAGACACAAATCCAGGCTTCAACACTTTATTTCAGGTTGTCGACAACAGCCAAAACCAGGCTGGCTGCTATTGCATTACAGAGGTAATCGCACATGGCCATCACATTCTTCTTTTACGCTGGAGACAGTCATTTTAGAAGTTCCGCAAAGGTTTTTCTGCCCTATCGAGTTTAAGTAAAAAAAATACTGAATTGTTTCAGTAGTACTCAAAGTACTACAAAGTGCTAGCTACTAGTTTACATCTCACTTTGGGTAAAGGCATTCAAACAAGAGAAACAACCTTAGTGCGAATACAGAAGAAACCGAGTTTAGAGGTATGGCACCCGTAACAGAGGGCTGAGGTGGTGAAAGGGGTTCATTGAAATCAGTCAGGTGAGTGTCAGTAAGAGCCTTTCCCTCCATTTTTTTTTTAAAACACATAGGCATATTTCTCCAAAAGGCATCAATTCTGCTCCCTAGTCACATAATGTGTAGAAAAAAGATTAAATGGATCCCGAGGTGTTTAAACATTCAGGAATGTAAGTGGCCACACCAACGACTTAAAGGCAAAATATTGTGGAATGGGAAAAAAAAAAAAAAACTAAGAATAAAACTATGATATTTGAACGCCTAGACAACCTCAGGTAATTACGGTGTTTTAAAAGTCCAGCAGTTTCAGAAGAATAATGGGGACGAGGTTAACAAAAATTTGAGGTTTCTTGTGAAGGCCATAGCTTTGGTGACATGACATAAAACCAAAAAGCAGGATTTGAAGATGGTGCATGTTGCAGCCTGAGCAGCCCAGTCTCTCTTCCTATTTGGTAAAGGCCTTGATGCCCACTGCAGACTCTTCACCCATAGCCCAGAGCACAGTAATCTACAGCAGAGGGAGGAAGTGGGTAAGTCACTCTAACAGGTACTTTAATAATAAGAGGAAATTATAAGCAACCACAGAATACACCAACCATCATATCTTCACCAGCAGAATGTTTAGCTTCAATTTCTTTGCCCAGGTCACCTTCTGGAACACGAAGGTCCTCACGCACATCACCATTGTCCATCATAAGGGAAAGAAAACCCTCGTTGATGTCGACCAGCTAAGAGTAAAATACAGGATAAAACTTAAAAATGACATACTACACCAAGTTTATCTAAAGCACATTTCAGATTTACACACATTTCATTCCATAACTTAGCCAACGCTTTTATCCAAAGCGACTTACAATTACACCAACTTAGTTGGCATCTGAATACAAGATTAGACATACAGTCCCTCTGGAGCAAAAATGTTTCAGGGGTCTTGCTTACGGGCCCCACTTTGGCAACTTCAGTGGACCGAGGGTTTAAACCCACAACCTTCAGATTGATACTCTAACACCCTAATTACTAAGCTACCACTGTACAAACATTTAAATACAGCTAACTTCAACTGATGAACAAGTGCTACATGTGTTTTCAGATTTTCATTTCTTCTTAATTCCAATGACCAATATATTACTTCAGATTGTGCACAAGTGTTGGTCACTCCGGTTCATTATGCAGAATTATTCTGGCTACAAATGGTATTTTATTCTGTATCTATAGTAAGGCCCTCTTGAAGACAACTAATAATGTAGTTTGTTTAGCATGCAAAAGTTCAGACATGCCACTTAAACACTAAATTCTAGCTCCAGGATCAGACAAAATATTTTGAAGTGTTGTCGGAACTTTTTGCAGAAACAAGGTTTTTATATTCTTTGTATTCATCACCATTTTCTTGGTCACCCTCATTTTTTCCAAAGTCGCTTGAGTCACATGAAGGAAATAATCATGCACACACAATTTTCCAGAATATCTTTACAACTAGTCTTCATTGTAAATATAAAAACTTGGAAAAAAAGAGCTGGCAGGATACAATCATAACATAATCAAGGGCATGTTCATGTATAGTTTTATAGACAAGCGATGGATACTAGGCACTATTAAGGAAATATTTTAGAATTATATACATTTAATTTTAACAAAACTTTCTGTACACAATGCACTAAGTTACATCACACACAGGACAGTATTACTTACTTGGTAGTCATTTCGCTTTATGTTGGGAACATCCATGTTGTGGGTGGAGGGGCAAATATCTTCATACTTCTTATTAGTGAAAATGTCGATACCAACCAGGTGAACCTAAACAAAGGTGAGAAAAATGAGCAGGTATTCTTAACTATATAGCTGAAAGCAAATATTCAAAGAACCTACACATTTCTAACTTCTAGGTAATTATATTATCGTCATAAACCTGGTACATAATCTGTGCAAAAGTTAAAACCTTAAGCAATGCAGGCACATAGCATTTGATGTTAACATTTGTACAGCTACATTTTTAGATTTTATAAAAATCTAATTTCTGAAAACACTAACATGTTCCTCAAGAACTGCTTAAAGATAATCTGACAACAAAATACACCTGAGGAATGTAAGGAAAGCAATTATATAATTAACTTACACTAAAACTTAAACTCCACTGTGATGTAGTTTAGTTTGGTTTTTAAAGTGAAGATTGAAGTTCAAGTACTAATTTACATAGCACTTTTTTTTAGCAGTCCCTTATCACAGAATAACTTTACAGAGTTATAAGCCTGAACCCACAAAAAGCAAAGGACTCCTTGAGTGGCCAGGCAGCATCAGTGTAGGACAGCCATGTACAGATTGTTTTGCTGGGTCACGGGAGAGCGGTTAAGTGCACATCGGGAAACGGCATGGTTTATATTACAATGGTAAAAGCCTTAAAATAAAGTTCTACCATGTTCTCATGTTTCTTTGTTGGTGGAATAGTTTGGTTTGGAGCCTTTTCATTTTGTTCTATATGATTATGAAGTGGTAAGGTGTGCGCATTATTGTCAATGTTTCGGCTAGGCAAACTGTTTAGACAATCAGATTTAAAGTTTATGATAAGAGAATAATTTCAAACTGGGGGAGAGAAGAAAGGGAAACAAACATAACCCCACATACATTCAGGTTGAAGTTTTATTAAAAAGCATGAATGACAAACAGCGAACAGTGTTTAAATGACTGACTCATTTATGAATTTTATTCAAACTCCCATAGTGATCAATAAGATTAACATCTGTCACTTTCAGATGTTTACTTTTCCAATGTTGTGTCAAATAGTTTACAAAAATATTGTAGATATAGATGCCATTTCAAGCAATTTTACAAATTCTACAAAATGCAGATTTCCCCCCTCCCATCTTACAGTTAAATTAGTTAAAAGTTTTGCACTGCACATACATGCCCTAGTTCCAATAAGGTTTTTTCCTAGTAAACTTTTCAGAGTACAAGTACAAGATGTGCTTTGTGCAAGTACAGCATATAAAGACTGAGATCACAAGCTGTTCTGCACAGGAAGCATAAAAACCTTAATGGACCTGAAACATGAGAAATTCAAACCATAATTTAGGATCTCTACATAGCTGCATTCTGCAGTATTGCACGAGAGGAGACAATAAAATGACTTGATTAATATTTTTTTTAAAAACTTGGTAAACAGTCAGACACTTGAGTAGCGAATCCTAACGGTGACTCATTATTTAAAAGAAAGAAAATAAAATTCATTAGGCTTAACACCAGAAATACTGACAGCACTAAATTATGTATCAGACTTGCGAATATAAACAATGAGATTTTTATTTAGTAAAAACAGCAAGAAACAAATACTTTGCACCAAAGCAAACCACCAAAAATGCAACTCAACCTGTCCTCTTTAAAGTGAACGCATCCACTTGTACTAACATAAGGTCTGTTTGCTTGTCATTTGTTTAGGTGCATGTGTATTTGCTATTTTTGGTCAGTTCTATTCACTTTGTTTTTAATTCTATCACATTTACAGTTTATTTTATTTATTTTTTTGTAATACCAGAAAGCGGTGCACCATAATTTCATTATACCAGGTATGACATGACAAGATATTCTGATGGCAAGTTTATGTTCAATGATTTGGTCGCTTCAGCATTAAGGTAGCTGACAGGGTTTCCAACTGACATGTCAATATCTTGTCAAGTGATGTCAAAATAACCAGATACCAGCATATTCATTTTTCAGCAACACCATAATCAAAACTTACATCAGTTTATTCTTGAAACAAAGCTCCAATTAAGTCGATTTATATTCTGATACTGTGAAACACTTTGTACCAATATAAGCCACAAATGAGATCCAAGATCTGATCAAATATTTGTGTGAAGAGATACTCTAGGGGGTGGTGCACTGCCATATGTAGTGTTTACCTAAACACTACAAGTGTTCGGTTCTGAATGTAACGACTTTGCATTATGTGGGGGTAATTAAGGAATCCCAATGAAGGCTAAACAGTCAGGTGGCGGTCTACATCTGTGTGGACTTTAGAAAAGTCAAGTGTCCAGATCACAGATGCCAAACTCAGTAACAGACGGGAAAGGCAGCCTGGATCATTTATGAAATGGATTGAGCAGTCAAAGAAATGATCAGTCAACAATCTTTAAACGAAAGGGTGGCATCAGAAAAACATTTGTCTGAATCACTAATAAGATGCTACGGGAATTATTGCAGTGAGCAGCAGATCATGCAAGTAAGACCACTGCTAAATGCAATCAAACTTTGCAACTTTTACACTCATGTAGTGGCATGCCAGAAAGCACATTTAAGAAGATTAAAATTTTAAAAGCAACTTTCTCTGGGTTCTCCAGTTTCATCCTACAATTGAAACATACTCAACGTAAACTGCCCCTACATAGTGTGCCCAGCGATAGACTGGCACCCTGTCTTGGTGTATCTGCCCAGTGCCCAAAACATTCTCCCATAGATGGGCATGCAAAACCACCCTGCGACCCTAATAAAGAATCACGCAGAAGATAATGGATGGATGGAAAGTCTAAGATTAATAGAGGCTCCAGCTTCATCCTGGCAAACTAGTTTACAAAGTTTTACTTAATTGCTTAATATTCAGCTGCATTCTAAAACCCTTTGCTTCCCTCCACCCAGTCACAAGTGCAAACATTATGTTACCATGATGCGTCATCAAATCTGGCATGCCAGCAACCGTAACAGTAAGCAAGCCTTTAAACACCCAGCCAAATCAGTGATGCGTTGCCCTCTCCCCATAATATCATTATTAAACCAAAGATAAAGAACTTTCTGGATACAAAAAGCACATGTTAACTGAATCACAAACAAATTATGTAAAGAGACGAACACATCACAAATTAGGACAATGCAACAATCCACATTAAGACTTGCAAGTTTTGTATGTTGATATTTCCCATTTTTAAATGACATGATCGAATAAGGTAAATAGCTTCTTAGTTAAAATGCAAAATACAACACATCTGACATTAAACTTGAGCAACACTAACCTTAGCATGACCGTGCTTCCCAGTCTTGGAAGTTGACATTTCAACGATTTTACAGGGACGACCCTTCAGGACCACAAAGCCGTTTTTGCGCAGGGCACTGCACTGCTGCGGGTAGGTCTCAGAGGCCCCAGCATCTCCACTAGTAAAATCAAGATCTGGATCTGCCATGGTGGGATCTAATCAAGGGGCACTGCAAAATAAAACAAATACCAATTATTTTGTTGCATCAAACAGATAAGACAGCACATACTTGAGACAGAATGCAAAATTACAAGAAAACATTACCAACAAATAGTAACAAGGTTAAGAACTTTTTCCCAAGAACCAAAAAAAAACAAAAAAAAAAAAAAAAAAAACTTAATAATGTACAGGGCTTTGGACATCTATAAAACACTGCACAAAGCCAGTACTACATTTAAGATAATTCCCAAAAATTACCCACGATGCATTGCTGCTTTTAACCTTAAATTACTTTGAAGTTTATCCTCACACACCTTTTAACATTAAGACATGGACTGTGTCTAAACAAGCCAATGTTGCTTTTAAAGCAGTTTAATAGACACCTAGATCTAGTCAGGATTATTTGATCCAGATCACGCCGCTTTAGGTGTGGTGCCTCCAACTTCGGGACTGACTACGTCATCTCGAACATGCGGTCCCCCAATGATTAAATAGCGAAATTGTACAAGGGGACACCATTGTTAAACTGTATTAACACTTTATTTCAAAAGGTTTGTCATGTTACTAAAATGGATTGAGAAAGTAAACTGAATTCTGATGAGCAAGCTGCTGCATCATGGTGATTTCATTCACGCCCAGAAACAGGGAGATGGGACATAAATGAGTTGACTGGAGGCCATAAATAAAGGTATTTAATGTGGTCATGTACACTTAGAAATGTGCAATAAGCCTAACTTAAGACAAACGACACGAACCGTGTGCGAAGTTCGGTGGCTATTAAACACCGACATCGGAGTAAGCCGCACCGGATCACACGGTGTCTCCATGTTAACATATAGTGGATTTAGTCGCTCAGTCCAGAACTCTTACACGACCTAAGTTTAGATCACCTGGCCACGTGCAGGAAATACATAGGGAAACTAGTTAAATCAGCTGGAGGTGGAAGCCAGCATGTGTTCACCACGATTTACTGCTCCCACCCAAATAAACCCGCAAATCTCAGCCCATCGGATCAAACGGTACTCGGGGAGAATCCAGCGCATAATACATGCGTTAAACAGAGTAAAGAAGCCAAACTAAACTAGTGGAGCTGTGAGAGTTAATGTACATCCGCGCGAGGCCTCGTGCACAAGCTAACGCTAGCTCCAACCTGCTAACTTAAGTTTGACTCAAAAGCTTAAACTCCACACGTTTATGTCCCATTTTCAGCCTCGCCAGCAATTTATTAACACCCTTAAAACTGCCACCGTCCCACACACAACCGCTTGCACCTCACATACAAGTTAATTTAATGAAAAGCCGATTATTTTTCGATAAGAGAAAGGCACACGCCATGCAGTACTTACTTCCAAGAAAAAAAGGAATGTTACGACGCATGCGCGCCCAATTTTACTGCGGCACAAGCGTAGTGGGCGGGGCGTGTGCCATTCTTCTATAGAGTGAGCCTCACTTGCATATTAAGAAGTAATTAAACGCTAGAAACAACATGGATGTCTTGTCCAGGGGGTCTATACGTACAAAACACGAGTTTTGGTGAACCTAATGTGATCCAATTAGTTATTTTAAAAAAACAAAAGTCGTGCTTTACAAAGTACATGGCAGTACAGAATTTGTAGACACTGGTAACAGGTTGCAACATCCATCCATCCATTCATTCATCTAGCCATCCATCATCATATTCCGCTTAATCCTATACTAGGGTCATGGGTGGGGGGGGGGGGGGGGGGGGGGGGGGGGTCAGGATCTGGAACCTCAGCTTTGAGAGGCAGATGTGATTACTAACTTTCATTCATTCATTCTTTGGCTTCCACATATTCCTCTACTAGGGTGGCGGGAGGTTCTCCGTGCCTCATTATGCTTTGTCTAATCCTCTTGGAACTAGGGTCACAAGAGGTTTCCCATGCCCATCTAGGGGAGACCGTTTCGGGCGCAGGACAGGGTGCCAATTCATCTCTGGGCACACATGCACTCACACAGGCAATTTAGAGTAGTCACTTTACCTTGCATACATATTTTTGGACTGTGGGATGAAACTGGAGAACAGACACAGGGACACAAACTTGTCAATGTCTTCCACTTAAACCTGGATTCCCAGCACTGAGAGGCGGACACCATGCAGACACTTGTGAAAATATAATGTGTACTTTTCTTAGATCTGCACCGACTCCGTGGTCATGTATTGTATGCAAGGTTGAAAGCTGGTTTCTGATAACTTGACAAGAAATTTAGTCACTCAGCAATAACCTTAAACCAAGAAAAGCTGCAGGTCCTGATGGCATTAGCTCCAGGGTTCTGAGCGGCTGCATAGACCAGCCTAAAGAGTCTAAAGTGCACTTATAGTGTGTGTGTGTGTATGTGTGTGTGTGTGTGTGTGTGTGTGTGTGTGAATGAGTGAGTGTGTGCCCAGATATGGACTTGGTGTTCTGGATATATCTGTGCAGCATCCAAAATGTTCACCCCTGGATGAACAAAGAGAACCCTCTGTGACCCTACTAGAGGATTATGTGTAAGATAATGACATTGGATGAAAAAAATGAACAAATATTGATATGGTTGATATGAAACGTGAATAATATTATTAAATTATTAAATTCAATTATTCATTTTAAGCCCAGTGCGGCATGGTGGTGTAGTGGTTAGCACATTCGCCTCTCAGAACTAGGGGTCCAGGTTTGAATCTATTTTGAAAGACCCCAGAGGCTGCAACACCACTAAGCAAATCAAACAACACCAAAAAGACCAAGGAGATCTCCAAGCAAGTCAGGGACAAAGTTGTAGAGAAGTAGAAGTCAGAGTTGGTTTATTAAAAAATATCAAAATTTCTAATGATACCCCAGAGCACCATCAAATGCATTATCATCAAATGGAAAGAACATGGTACCACAACAAACCTGCCAATAGAGGGCAGCTCACCAAAACTCTCAGACCGGTCAAGGATGGCATTAATCAGAGAGGCAGCACAGAAACCAAAGATAACCCTGACGATGAATGATGCTAAATACAGGGATATTCTTGAGCAAAACCTGATTATGCCTGTTAGTAATTTAAGATGAGGATGGAGATTTACCTTCCAACAAGACAATGACCCATGCCATACCGCTAAAGCAGCACACAAGTGGTTTAGGAGGAAACGTGAAAATGTATTGGTATGGCCGAGTCAAAGCCCAGACCTTAATCCAATTGGGAATCTGTGATCAGACTTGAATATTACTGTTCACCAGCAATAAGGGACTAGCCAAGCATGTCTCCAGCCCTAAACTTAATAAAACATCTTTGGGGCATTCTCAAGCAGAAAGTGAAGGAGTGAAAAGTCTCAAATATCCGCCAGCTCAGTGATGTCATTATGACGGTGTGGAAAAGCATTCTAGTGGCAACCTGTGAAGCTCTGGAAAACTCCATGCCCAGGAGAGTTAAGGCAGTTCTGGAAAAATAATGGTAGCCACACAAAATATTGACACTTCAGGAACTTTCACTAGGGGGATGTACTCACTTTTGTTGTTGGCTGTTGTTTAGTTATTTTGACGAAAAATAAATGTACACTGCAATATAAGCGGAGTGGCACGGTACCTTAATGATTAACATGTTTGCCCCATGTCAGCATGGGTTTCCTTCCACTTTCCAAATACATGGATTCAAGGTAAACTGACTGCTCTAAATTGCCCAATATAGTCTGTGTGAGTATGATTGTGTGCCCAGTGATAGATTGGCACCCTGTCCTAGGTGTATCTGCCCAGCCCCCCAAATGTTCTCCCCTGTATGGGCGCTAGGCAGATACACCCAAGACAGGGCGCCAATCCATCACTGGGCACACACTCACTCACACATCCACACAAACACACTCTACGGGGCAACTTTTTTGGAATGTGAGAGAAAACTGGAGAACCCGGAGGAAACCCATGCAGACACGGGGAGAACATGGAAACTCCACCCAGATTGGGATTTGAACTGTAAATGCAAACCCCTAAGCCACCGTGCCACCAGTCCTTAGTATAGAATTAAGTAAAAGATAATGAATGAATGAATGAATTTTAAGCCCTTAATTGCATACATGATTGGAATATTCAAAAGCATTATGTTGTCATTACATGTTGGTTGTAATTCTGATCCTTATGCTTATTCAGGTGAAAGATTTTAAACATATTGTAAAGAAGCACTAATGTTTATATCTACACTGCTCAAAAAAATAAATGGAACACTTAAACAACACAATGTAACTCCAAGTGAACCACACTTTTGTGAAACCAACCTGTCCAGTTAGGAAGCAACACTGATTGTGAATCAATTTCACTTGCTGTTGTGC